>BMAC01000075.1:1477291-1494075 GCA_014905375.1 Phtheirospermum japonicum
AAAAAAACCAATTCAATATAACTAAATATATTTGATAGCAAATTTAACCAGTAATTAATAAAAAATAAGTAATTTAACTTTGATATTGATTTAACAAAAATTTCGCCAGAACCTTTAAATTTTCGTCGAAGATTGATGATTTGAACCAATTTTGACCTAGTCAATGTTGACGTGACAAAAGAAATAGTAAATCATAAAAATTTTAATTAAAGTATAGAAATTTGTTATAATAATTTAAAATTATTTGAAATATGCTAAAAATATATTATTGAAATATAAAACTAAAATGATATCTGAAAAAAAAAATTAAAATCCATTTTTTTAAATATGTAAAATGAAGGTAATTAGAATATCCATGTTTAATTTTTATTTTATATTTTAAATATTTTAGAGCATATTTAATATAATTTCAAAACATTTATAAAATACTTTAAAATCCATTTTTTTAAATATGTAAAAAGAAGGTAATTAGAATATAAAATACCAAAAATCTAGAAAATTATTTTATAAATGTTTTGAAATTATATTAAATATGCTCTAAAATATTTAAAATATAAAATCAAAACTAAACATGGAAATATACGTAAAAAAATCTTTTAAAATAGTTTTTAATATTTAAAGTAACATTAGATATAGTAAAGTCTAATTCTAGAATCTTCTTAATACATTTACTACTTGTATGTAAAAAAAAGTTATGACTCTATAAAACATTTTTTCAGATTTTTAAACCTTTTTTTACATATTTAAACAATTTTCTGATTTTAAAAAACATTTAATCATAATTAGTTTTTATTTATATTTTTGCCACATATTTAAAATAATTTCAAATTTTATAATACATTTTTTTTACTTATTCCTTTAAAATTTATATTTAAATATCTTATTTATTCATATTTAAAATTATTTTGGTTTTGAATATATATTTATAGATTTATTTTTAATTTTATATTTCAAATCATATTTAAATAATCTTTGATTTTATAATATAATTATAAACTTTTAATATTATATTTTAATTATTTTTTAAAAAAATAATTTTAGATTATTAAAACAATCAATTTTTTTTTTAATTTTATTTGCCATGCCAGTATTGACAAGATCAAAATTGGTCAAAATCGCCAATTTTCGTCTAAAAGTGAAAGAATTTGGCCAAAAAAAATTCATGAAATTTGGGTTAAATCGTTAATTTATTTTATTTTTATAAGTTACTAGTTTATTTGCTGCGAAGGATATTAAGTGGTATTGAATTATTACCACCATATTTTATTGGACTATTTTACATTTTTACCTTTTTTAATATCAATATTATATTTATTTTAATAAAATCATCATTATCATTCCTGCAATATCTATTTTTTATCAGATTTATATATTTTATTATATCACAAATTCGTGAAGTTTAAATGTGTTAATGCTATATAATTCTGATAATTATATAGGTGGAGAGAGAAGGGTGGAATAAGAAAAAGAAAAAACATTACAAACAACAACAAAATCCAATTTGTTCCAATTACCCCAACCCTAGAAAACGACGCCGTTTCTTCGACTCAGCACCATGTGCCGTTTTATGTCATAGCACCACTCGCAAAACACGCACAACTATTTCCAGATCTACTAACTCGTCCCCAACCCTAATTCAATTTATTTTCTCGAATTAGTGAGTTTTTTCGCAGAAAAAGTCCCGAGAAAAAGATGCCTCAGAGACACTCGAAGAACAATAACGATTTAGCATTCTTCACGTACGATGAGAAGCGGAAGCTAGGTTATGGGACGCAGAAGGAGAGGCTGGGCAAGGATTCGATTAAACCGTTCGATGTGTGTTGTCTCTGCTTGAAGCCATTTATAGAGCCTATGTCCTGCACGAAGGGTCATGTTTACTGTAAAGAATGCATTCTCGAATGCCTATTGGCGCAGAAGAAAGATATTCAAAGGTTCTTCTTTTCAAATTTCTTTATCCAGCGATTCACTTTTGTGCCTATGTTTTATTTTATTTTTTTGAGATTTCCCCATATTTGTCAATACTTTGAATTTTACTATTCAAGTATTTGAGTGTAGTTTCATGTTGGAATTTACTATTCAAGTATTTGACTGTAGGCTATTAGAATTTAGCAGCGATTTATGCATTTTGGTTAAAATAGACAAGCTGAATAGATCAATTGACAGTATGTATGCCGTTTGTTTACGTAAGGAATGATTTGGCCAATAGTCTGTCAATTTGAGTTGGGAGAAGTCTAATTACAAGATTGTACTTTTTTTTTTGTAAAGGTAAATGTTTCTAGGAATCAGTCCCTCCAAAAATGCCTTTAAAGTGAGGTCCTTCCCTGCTTTCATGTGGATTATTTTTGCATGGGTGTAATTCTGTTTGGTATAGTCTGAGATTCAGTCTTTTCACGCCTTTTAAGAGAGAATGGTTTGCAAAGTTGAATGGTAATCTTGAAGAAAACCTGGAATTATGGTTGCTTTATGCACTTGTTATAGTTGCTGGTTTTCCCCATAATAGAAGGCTCATGATCATAGCTTGCTATAGGTAACTTTGGATTCTATTTATGTCGTGGTAAATCAGATCATCATTCTCATTTTATGAGCAGCTTACCATTCTCTGTTGACATGATAAACCCAGAACTCAAATTAACTCTAAAAGCCTATGCATCTAAACAATTTTTGTGTAAATTGTCTTTTGTTAGATTTGAGAGAACAATGCACAAAAGGTCTACAATGAGTTTGTCCTGAAATTAGATCCCTTAAACAGGTGTTGTAAACTTTAGGAAATTTATACAACTTCGTAACCTTGTTTACTTTTCCTCAATTAAAAAAAAAAAAAAGACTGAATAGATAAATATATTTATCCGCAGAAAGCAATCGGCCCATGTCGCCCAACAGAAGCATGAAAAAGAAGAAGAAGAGGAGAGGCTAACCCTTCAAAAAGCCCGAGAGCTCGACGCGTTTGATCAGCAGAACCACGGCGCGGTACCTCAATACAACGACAAGAATCACAACACAGACAAAAACGGTTTTCACGGCGCAAACAGCGTAAAAACAACCTCGTACGAAGAGGAAGCCCTTCGTACCATGAAGGCGTTCTGGTTGCCATCAGCCACACCCGAAGCGCCGAAAAAAGTGGACGCCCCATCGACGGACACTATATGCCCTGAAGGGAACGAGAAGCTTAGGCTGAAGACGCTATTTCCCATCTGCTTTACTGAGGATACGGGCGCGCAGAAAAGATCCACCTCGCTCGACAAGACGTATATATGTCCGAGCTGTAAGGTCACGTTGACTAACACGCTGTCGCTTGTGGCGTTGAGTTCTTGTGGGCATGTGTTCTGCAAGAAGTGTGCGGATAAGTTCATGGCTGTGGATAAGGTTTGTTTGGTATGTGACAAGCCGTGTAAGGAGAGGAATCTTATTAATTTGTCAAAGGGAGGGACGGGTTTTGCGGGCCATGGGGATCATCTTGAAGCGAAGGATTTCAAGCACTTGGGGAGTGGGTCTGGTCTCGGGCTTGTGAGGCCTGCCCAAAAGACTTGATGAGCTTAAGATGCAATAAGTTCGGTTTGACCCGTTTATAAAACCCGGTTCTTTTTGACTGGTTGGTTAATTTTGGTACCTGTCTGCAATATATGACATGTTTCTTGTTTGAGGTATCTTTGATGTAATATGTTGTGTTTGGATCACAATTGTTGAGTTGGTTTGTATGATGCTAGGCAATTTACTATATAAAAATCAATTCATATACTTTGAACACTTGTGTGGAGGTAAGAAAGCTTGTTGAGTTATATCATATCATGATATAATGGATTTTAAATCTTTGAGATGAAAATTAAGTTATATTTGAGCGAGTGTAACACGTTGAATCGTGTGTTTTTTTTCTTACTCTAAACTTTGAATATCAATAACGTTTTTTTAATGTATTTTAGAGTATATTAAATTAATCATCTATTTGAGATTTACAATTTCACAATGCGATTGTTTACATAGAAATAAAAGTATATATTATTAAAAAAATAAAGAATGTTGTGTTTTTTAAAATTTTAAATTGAAAAGATTAACGTGGGGTTTAGAATTTGAGTTTTAAAATCAAAGTTTTGTGAGATCTCTACCAAACACATCGCAAGACCATCTCCAGCCGGCCCTTAAATCTAGGGATGACAATATGTCGGGTCGGGTACTACGAGATCCGGATTTACCCGTCAATCTCACGGGGCGGGGCGACCCGCATATATGAATATTTTTATTTTTAATTATAAAATATCAATTATTATTAATACAAAAATTAAAATATTACTATAAAAATTAACATAAGACTACATATTTAATAAAATAATAATAAACCAAAAAAAAACTTTATTATACATTTATTAGCTTATTTATAAGTTTATTTATCATTTATTTTATTTTATTAATGTATATTATTTATAAAAAAAATATCATTATCAATGTATAAATGTTAAATATAATATTAAGTTTATAAAAATATAAATAATCATATAAATCATTATATATATAAAAAATATTAAAAAAATAAAAATATTATGCGGGGCGGGACGGCTACCGCGGGGCGGAAGTAGTACCCGAACCCGCCCCGCCCCATCACGGGTCGCGAGCCGAGCCTAAATTGCCACCCTACTTAAGTCCCATTTTGGCAGTGAGTTTTGCTTCAATGGGACGGCAAACGCTAACCCAAATTTGGGTTTACAGTTAAAATATTCTCTCTTTTAACCAAACATGTATTGTACACGTTCACGGTAATTTTTTATTTTATTTTATCTAAAATAAAAATAATTGACTTGAATGTATTAAAATATTTAAATAAGTAATTGTATATATGTATACTCAAGTTTATTACTTATTATATATGTATACTCAAGTTTATATATATATATATATATATATATATATATATATATATATATATATATATATCGGTAAGAACCATCCATGGTTCTCACACCAAAGATGGTTATTACCTTAATCGCTCCCTATATATAGATCATTTAAATATTATACACAATATTTGTAGTTTTGTTACTATGTTTATTCTCATTTCTGTCAATATTTTTAAACCCTTACAATTGGTCACTCTTGATATAGTAATGTACAACTGACTGTGACTGAAAACTGGCTTCTTTAGGAAAAGTCCAACGTAAGAGATATATTGTCCTTGAATTTTGTTGATCATCATATCGTATGACACAGGAAATTGTCGTTGTTGGAACTTGAAAGGTAACCCCGGATAAGACGGTGTAACAACATTTTAGGGATGAACACCAATTCACATGCATTGCTTCTTTGAGAAATATTAGCTTATACAGTGTGATTGTCAAGTTTTGTAACAACCAACATTACACAACACAAGAGAATGATCGATATTTGTCAACAACATGAGTGAAACTCTATTTTTTAGTTTTAGCTCATAGTTCGACAATCATAATATTTAATGGTGTTTAGAAACTCTGGTGAGTGGGCGTCCTACAAATGTCAATGTTTGAATCGGATTCGCTCGCATTATTAGAGCTAAGATATACTTTACATTCTCCATCATTTTATGACATCATTTATTTATTAATCAAATCGACGACATCAAGTGTTGGGGAAACAATAGCATGACCCTCCAAATAAGCGAAGCATTCAATAGTTTTTTTTTTTAATTATGGATATGTGCTCGCCACAAGAATATGGACACGATCATCTTTCAATAATAGATAATATGGATTTGAGTTTGAATGATACCATCGTTTGGTCATCCAACCATTCAATCTCCTATACTACTTATCAAATTGACAAACTTTTTTAACTTGACACAATCAGAATTTGAAATGTGATTTTGCATCCTCACATTCTTGGTCTACTTCAAAACCTTGAATGAGTCCATAAATGCAAAAATTTGACAGCCATGTGAACTATGTCTGTTTTAGTGCCTTTTGGAACAACCAACAAAATCTGATGAAAATCTCCACAAAGAATTATTATTTTGTTATCAAATGGAAGCTGCGTATTAAAATTATTTTGCGATCTCATCACATCTTTCAATGTTATGTTCAGAGTTTTAAATTTAATGGCTATGCATCATTGGAGTTTTCTCCCAAATAATGTTGCTCATCTACCATTAATTTTGCAAGTGGAGCTCTAGTAAAGATCGAAATCTTGGTGGATATTAAAAGAAACCCTAAATCTATAATGCCCAATTCTTTCTTTCAAAATAAGAGGAGAAGCTATGCCGCTAGATGTTATACTAAGAACAATTCCATCATTAGATTTAACAGTCGTAGAAAGTGTTCTTCGTATCAATAAATGAGAAATACACCACTCTTGGTTAAATGAATTGCATCCATGACTTTATCATAAACGTAATGGTGATCAACATTCAAATTATCAACTAATTTACCATGTTTTTCAATGAACGTCTCACGATCACACTCCAGTTCTTCGCCAATAAATCTATTGCGATACACACTCAAATCAAAGACCTTTGAAATTGACATGAGAGGAAAATCATTTACACTCTTTCCCATACTCTGTAATAATTTATCAACTTCAAGCAAATCAAGGTTCGGAATTCCAGCATCACTCACTTGTAAATCTGAGAAAGAAAAAGTGCATTGAAAATATAATAAAAATACTAGCAATAAAAATAATATAATAAAAAATAACTAATAATTTATAGAGGATAAGAAAATTATCAATAATTGCTACATTTAAATTTATTCAACTTTTGTTGATTGTATAAAATGTCACATGGAAAATCTTCTCTTCATTTTTCCTACACTTTTTTGGGACGTGCTAAAGATTTTAATGCTTGTAAGGTTGTGAATAAAGATCTCACAGAATGTGCTGATTCCCAATTATTATTTCTGATATACCATTAATATATTCTCTATCATCTAACAACAACTCCAAAGAATAGCATACATCGTGATATGTATCGTATTGTGTGTCGTTAATTCTTTTTAATATCATCGTGGCATTGGATTTCTTGAATTACATTTAGAAAATATTAAACATAATAGTTATCACCTGATTTTGGCGGAATATAGTATATTACCAATGAAAACAAATCTAGTCTTTTTTCTCTATTGCATTTTTTTTAATTGTTTTCACTGTTCCGTATGGATTGTAGACCTGCTACAATTTCGTTTGAAGATATATTCTTTTTCCTCCGCAGAGTGAGAAAATGATAGTATAAGCATTAAATAAAATATAAATATTACAATGATGTTGAAGTGATTAGTATGTAAAATATAAATACACACCTCACGGAATTAATTTGCTTTTGAACTTCGATAGAAATTAAGTATGAAATGAATACTTTCAAAATTACTGTATTTAACAACATTTGCTTTCAGAGGCGGCCTTCTCCTTTTTTATTTTTGTTTGTTTTGGAATTAGTTAATCTTTTTCCAAATCTATTGTAGTTGATGCCACAATATTCATTCTACTTAATGTTGGGTTTGCACTTGTATTGTTTTACGCGGTTTATGAGATAGTAACAAATACATTATTTTATGAGATCGATTCAAATAAAAAAAAGTGTTGAATCGTAATAATATTTTATAAAAAACATGTTGACAACCGATAAAAATATCAAATTATATTATATTGTGCATTTTTGTATAATTTAATTAAATAAAGCGGTCAAATTATTTTTGAGAAAAAGTAAAAATTTGATATTGTTGAACTCGGAATGAAAGAAATAACAAAAAAAAATAATCATAATAAAAACCAAAATAACATATGTGATTATATATATAATCTTAATTTTTATTATTTTTAATGTTAATTATAGTATCAATCCTAATTATGTTAAGAAGATTTCTACATAATTAAAAAAAGAAACTAATTTTAGGTGACTTTTTAATAAAAAAGAACCAAATCATCATTATTATTAATTAGGGTATCTATCATAATTATGTTAAAAAAATTTCTACATAACTTAAAAAAAAAATTCTACATGATATTCTTTCTCTCTCTTACTCATTTTCTTCTCTCTCCAGACCTCTTTATATATATATATATATATATATATACTAGTTTAATGCCTGTGCATTACACGGAGTTTATAAATTATAAATATAAAAAATATTTTTGATACTTCCAAAGTTTTATGAAAATAAAAATTTTAAATGATAGTATTCTCAACCCGTATTTATTTATCAATTATTAAATAATTTTATATTTAAATGTTTAGATTCAATTCGTTAATAGTTTTATTTACATACTTATTAAAACTCAAAAGTAGTCACATTCTAAACCCGTGCATACTCTCTATTTATTAATTATTATTACGTTATTTTATATTTTGATGTTTAAATTAAATTCGTTAATAATATTAGTTACATACTTTAAAAAATCAAACAGATATAACACTCTCAACCGGTGTCTAATCAATATTAATTAATCATCATCATCATCATCATCATCATTATTATTATTATACAATTTTATATTATTTTAGATTGAATTCATTACTATATTTAGTTACATAATTAGATTATTTAAAATAAATCTTGATTTGCCTATGTAGAATATTTAAAATTCAAAAATTAAAATTATATTAACTTTTATTATAAATACTGGTTATTTAACAATTTTCATAATAACATTTTTTATTTGAAATTATATCTTATGTAATTTATCTTTTAATTAAAATAATTGATTTATATCTTTTATACTAATTATATATGACTTATTTGTATTTTTATTAGGAGAATAAAAGAAAAATATTGAATTAAATAAAATATAATTAAAAAAAATTACTAAGTTAGTCAAAATATAATAAAGGAAAAGATTAAATTAGTCAATACACAATAAAAGAAAAATATTAAATTACATAGATAGTTAGTAGGCTCGGATGACACCTAATCAACCGAAGCACCAGATTTTTTTATGACAAACGAAGCATGCGAAGTAGACACATAAACAGAAAGATTTGTATTAATATATAGGGGTGATATATACACGATAGATAGATAGATAAATTTGGGGTTTACAGCTAAAAGACTCTCTCTTTTAACCAAATTTGGTGTTGTACTGTATAACAACGCATTTTGCTGTTTTTTTCTTTTTAATTTGCAATTGAATTTTTTAAATATTTTATAAAATTACAAAACCACCCCAAATTAAAATTATAAATCTTAACATACTTTTTATTTTAATGGTGTTCTACTGTATAACAATGCATTTTTCTGTTTTTTTCTTTTTAATTTGCAAATTGATTTTTTTTATTTTATAAAATTACAAAGTCACCCCAAATTAAATTACAAATCTTAATCTACTTTATATTTTAATTTGAAAACTACACATTTTCTTAACTCTTTATTATAAATTGAGAATAGATTTGTTGGTTGGAGGTAAATTATTACTCATTCTGTTCCTAATTAATTAACGTTCTGGATTAAGTTTAGAAAATTAAGAATTGTGTAATATGAATAAGTTACCCGAAATAATCAATTTTTTTAATATGTATATTTATCTTTATATAAATAAAATTCTTATTTATCTCTATATCTCTCATACTTACGTGTTTTTTTAATACTTATCTTTTACAAAATATTATTGATAAGATAAAATTTAAAAAACTTATTCTAATTATAATAAAGATAAAATAAACAGAAAAAGTGATAAATATTTTAAATGTCATCTGATCATACTATTGAGAAAAAACTCAGTCAATTAATAGAAACGACGGAGGGAAGGAGTATTTGATATAACTGTTGGTGCATTTTATTGTTTGAAAATGGGTATTGGGCGGTAGAGAGCTGAGCTTATATCGTTATTCTCAGGGCCAATTGTACTTCACAATATATGGTTAGATAATTGTCATAATGATAACGTTGGTCAACCTATCTTTTTCCACAAGTGGATGACTCCCATGGCATTTAGTTTGCTGCTGCCTTAGTTTAACCTAAGGCAAGCCACCAGCATGTGTGTATGTTGCCTGCATTATCGGCAATTTATACGTGAGATACTTTGTATGCTTTTCTGTTTCTTGTCTAAAACAGGGTAATTGGGTCAGAACCACGTCAGCTAAAGATTTTTAGGATTCATTAACCCAAACAGTTTGAAATCGTAACAGAAATGTAAGGCTCACATGTGTTGTGTGATTGCCTAGGTTTGCCGATTTGGTTATGTTGTAAATTGTATTTAATCAATTTAATGGTACAGCGAAAATTCGTGTTAACGAATAGGCTCGATCTACGTGTCGTGTAGATAATCGTAGCATTTTGAATTTCTCAAATCCAATTATTGGTCTACGTGTCGTGTAAATAATCGTAGTATTTTGAATTTCTCAAATCCAATTATTGGTGAGTGAGAAATGATGCTTGGAGGTTGAACGGTTGCTTAAGCACATTATTGTGTATCCTACATTGAAAGTTAATCAATGTGGAAGGCAGTTTAAAAATGATTACATTTCATTAGTGTACATCAAGTAGGCCAGCAGGTGTTGTGGACTTTGTGTGAACAAAGCTCACGCGGGCTCTTGGACTTGGGTTCGCCCGTCCGCCTTCGGCGAAGCCGAGCCCGCACCCGGCCCTGAAGCCTTGGATCTTGGGCAATTGGTTCGAATTGGCTGATCCGATTGTGGTGGTCCGTGGGGGTGACCTGGTTCAACCCTGGCTAACCTTTTAAGTTGCGTACGTTTTTGAACGTACACACTCCTGAGAATTCAAATCAACTCCTGACCGTTCAGGTGCGTTTAAACGTACGAACAACGTCATGCAATGCATATACACGGTAATACTGTCCATTTTCATGCTGCCAGGTGCTGTCAGTTTTGAACGTCTTAATGATGTCTTTATGGTCGTCGTTAAGGTGCTGTTACCTTCCCCGATGGAACCCCTATAAAAGGGTGAGAAGCTCCTGCATTTTACACACCTGAAAACACGAAAAGAATACAGAACATACTTTGCATTCCACTTCTGCATTATTTTCATTTCTTTTTATGTAGCTCGATCCATATTCATCCAGCTCGCCGGAGCTCCAGTATATTACGGTGCTGTTATACTGGAGACGTAGTCGTTTCATCTTTGGGGACGAATTGCCAAAACCGAAGAGCACAACCAGGGCAATCTCGTCTTGCGCAGAGAGTTCTTAACTCGACTCGACTTTATATTTTATGTTTCGTTCTTTATTCCAGTTTTGTGAATTACATATATTCCCAGTTTGTTCTCGTAGTATTTTCTAACACTCGCAAGACGAAAATTTGTTTGTATTTTGTAATTGACTGTTTTATATCTCTACTGGAAAAGAATGTCGACCTCCAGCACTCCGACGAGCTCGACTGATCCTACTATTACCTCCACTATTTCGACGACGACCACTACCCCTACAGTCACGAACACCTCAACGGTTAGCGCTTCTACACAAAACATGAACATGAGTTATGCTGATTTCCTCCTCAATCAAGGAACCTTCGACACGCTCCTTGAGACACTGTCGAGGCGCATCTCGGCAAACAACCCGAACTCAGGCACAATTTCGTCTGCTGGATCGTTCCCTTATGGGATGGGGACTTCGGTCCAAACTGTGTCAGCTTCGGCTGTGAACCATCCTACTAGGATGACGGGAACTTCGGTTCCAAGTATGTTTTCTGGATCATTCCCTCATGGGATGGGGACTTCGGTCCAAAATGTGTCAACCCCGACTGTGATCTATCCTATTAGGATGACGGGAATTTCAGTTTCAAGCATGTTCGCAACGACTCCGTCGACGTACTCTTCTATTACCCATTCAACGGGTATGACGGGGACATTTGTTCCTACTATGACCGCTCTGGTGCACTCCTCACGGATTATGCCCGCCGTGGAGAAGCCTCCAAAATTCAATGGTGACGGCTTCAAGAGGTGGAAATAAAAGATGTTGTTCTACCTTACGATGCTTGGCTTCGCTAACTTCGTTAAGGAAGACGAACCACCCACTCTGGACGAGTCCGAGACCAACTTCAATGTTCGTGCCGCTTACGATAACTGGAACAACGACGACTATCTGTGCAAAGGCTTTCTCCTTAGTAGCCTAGAAGATAGTTTGAGTAACGTGTACTCGGACGTAAAGACCTCCAAGAAAATTTGGGAGGCACTCGAGAAAAAGTACAGCTCCGTTGAGGCGGAACAATTTGTAGTCACGAATTTCATGGACTACAAGATGGTTGATTCTCGCCCGGTTATGGAACAAGTTCAAAAATTCCAAATGCTGGTGAATGACGTCCACGCCGAGGGGATGGTACTTTCTGACGCTTTCACGGCATCTGCCATGATTGACAAGCTTCCTCCAAACTGGAAAGACTTCAAGACGTATCTCAAGCACAAACGAAAGGCGATGTCTCTTGAAGATGTTATCCGGAAGGTACGAATTGAGTCCGAAGTTCGAGTTCAGTACAAGAATTCGAAAAGTTCGGATGAACCTCGGTTGAACCTACTTGAACGAGGACACAACTCGAAGAAGAGGCCGCGTCCTGGCAACTCTAAGCCTAAATCTCCTTCTTCTCAGAAGTTCAACGGCGATTGCTACAATTGCGGCAAACCTGGACATCTTTCTAAGAACTGCCGCAAGTCAAAGAAGAAGAAGGCCAAGCCGAGTGCTCACTTAGCCGAGAGAGAGCTAACTAGTGATGATCTTGTTGCGGTTATCACTGAGGAAGCTAATATGGTCGAGAACCATGGTCAATGGTTCATCGACACTGCTGCAACCGCCCATGTGTGTGCAGACCGGAGCTTGTTCTCCAAATACCATCCCTATGAGGGAAAGAAGTTGAACATGGGGAGCTTCTTCGCAAGTTGCAGGCGTTGGTTCGGTTGTCCTCAAAATGACCTCCGGCAAGGAGATCACTCTGAATGAGGTGCTGCACGTTCTAGACATCCGAAAGAATTTAGTCTCTGTTTCAATACTAGTTAGTCGTGGTTTTAAACTTGTATTTGAGGCTAATAAATTTGTATTGTCTAAGTTTGGAACACCTCCGGGTAAGGGTTACCTTACAGATGGACTGTTCAAACTCAGTGTAATGGCTATACGCCCAAAACCTATCATTAATAAAATTGCTTCTGATTCCTCTTACTTGACTGAGTGCTCCATTTTATGGCATTGTAGATTAGGCCACGTTAATCTAAATACAATAAAACGATTGTCAAATCTCAATTTGCTTAAAGTAAATGAATTTGTTAATAAAAGTAAGTGTGAAATTTGTGTAGAAGCAAAAATGACAAAGTTACCGTATAAATCGGTAGAGAGGAGCACGACACCTCTAGAACTAATTCACACGGATGTATGTGATTTGAAGTTTGCGCAAACAAGAGATGGCAAAAAGTATTTTATTACTTTTATTGACGATTGCACAAGGTATTGTTACCTTTATCTTTTGAGAGGTAAAGATGAGGCTATTGAAGCTTTTAAGAACTTCAAGAGTGAAGCCGAAAATCAACTTAACTGAAAAATCAAATCTATTCAAAGTGATAGAGGAGGGGAATACATAGCTCCGTTTGAGGTCGCGCAACATCATCTGAATGCAGATCCAGAGGCGAGGTCGGTTAAGCAAAAGAGGAGGCACTTTGGGCCTGTACTTGACAAAATAATCGAGGAGGAAGTGCATAAACTGTTGAAGGCAAGCCACATTCGGGAAATCCAATTTCCAGAATACTTATCTAATGTCGTAATGGTACCTAAACCAGGGCAAAAATAGAGGATGCGTGTGGATTTTCGCGATCTAAATAAAGCATGCCCAAAGGATCATTATCCTCTGCCACGAATTGATCAATTGGTAGATTCAACCTCAGGTGTGAGTTATTGAGTATGATAGATGCTTCACAGGGGTATCACCAAATACCATTGTCTCGGGAAGATCAACCTAAGGTGAGCTTTGTTACCTCGAGGAGAACGTACTATTTGTGTCTATGCCCTTTGGTTTGAAAAACGCAGGGGCGACCTATCATAGATTGGTAAATAGAATGTTCAAGGACCTGTTGGGGTCCACTATGGGGGTTTACGTCGATGATATGCTGGTAAAGAGCAGGAAAGCAGAATCCCATGTGGAGGACTTGAGGAAAACTTTTTTTATACTAAGACAGTATGGGATGAAACTTAATCCAAAGAAGTGTGCGTTTGGGGTGCGATCTGGAATTTTTTTGGGATATATGGTGATGGGGAGAGGCATCGAGGTTAACCCGGAGAAGGTGCGGGCTGTTTTGGAGATGCCACATCCTCGAACGGTGCGGGACCTACAGGTGCTCACAGGTCGGATTGCAGGTCTTAATCGTTTCATTTCTAGGTCGGCAGAAAAGGGTGCCCCCTTTTTTAGGGCACTCAGAAAAGGGTCCAAGTTCGAATGGACTAAGGAGGCCGCAGAAGCGTTTGACAAGCTAAAACAATACTTAGCAAAAATACCACTATTAACTAAGCCGATGCCGGGGGAAGACCTGATCTTATATATATCGGTCGGAGAAGTCGCAGTAAGTTCAGTGCTCATCAGAGAGGATGCAGGTATCCAGAAACCTATTTATTATATTAGTAGAATGCTGTATGGTGCTGAGTTGAATTATTCCGAGCTGGAGAAAGGAGGTTTTGCGCTAATTTGTACAACAAGGAAATTGCGGCCATATTTTTTGAGCCACAAGGTGAAGGTACGTACTAACCTAGCTCTCAAGCAGGTCTTGAGTAATCCAAATGTGTCTGGAAGGCTGGTAAAGTGTGCGGTGGATCTGAGTGAATACGACGTGGTGTACGAACCTAGGGCAGCCATCAAGGCACAGATATTGGCGGATTTCCTGCAGGAGATGGTACGTCCATCTGAACCAGAGGACAAAACAAAGGTTTGGGTGTTGCATACTGATGGATCGACTATGGTATTGGGGTCTGGATTGGGAATTGTGTTAACCAGCCCGAAAGGTGAAAACTTGGAATTAGCAATTAAGTTGGGATACAAGGCATCTAATAATGAAGCCAAATACGAAGCGGTGTTTCAGGGTTTGAAATTGGCAAGCGACCTGGGAGCAATGAAGGTGTGGGCATATACGGACTCCCAGTTGGTGGCTCATCAGTTCGATGGGTCTTTCGAGGCAAAAGAAGAACGTATGGCAGTGTAATTGAAGAAACTACAAGAGGAAGTTGTGCGCTTCGAAGAATTTAAATTGGAGCATCTTCCGCGGGCTGATAATACTCGAGCTGATCATCTCGCTCGGATAGCAGGTGCACTGGGGACTTGTGATACTAGAAAAATTACATTGATGAAATTAATTCATAGTAGTGTGGATAAAGGCAAGGAAATGATGGAGATAGAGATAAAAGATGATTGGCGTACAAATTTTGAATCGAACTTTTTCGCATTTAAGAATAATGAAAAGCTCGTCCGCAAGAGAACGGAGCTGTTGTATGCGATAAGTTGACTCGAGTCGAATCACAAGGAAGACTAATCAGAAACTATTCCGGTGTTCGATTTTACGTACATTACTACGAAATTAAAAACTAGACTAAACTAAATTAAACACGCGATCAAATTTAGTTTCAAAGGTTCTAACATCTACGAGTAATAAAATTAAAAGCGTTTAAAATGATAAAGAACACGAAGGTTCTAGTGCGCCGGAATCGTCTCCACGATCGGGGTTGTCAAGCCCGATGGTTCTAAACGACCCTAGGCACTAGAACATTAAATTTAGCCAACAAGCATCATCATGATCAACAACATAATATTAACGCAAGCAAATAAGCATTAAGCATCGAACGGTAAAAACGAACAACTAATCTAACGAATAATAACAACTAAACTACTCAACCAAATTAACATAAATTACCAACTAGGAAAAACGGTAAAAGGAAAATGACTAAATTAACAAAACTAAAGTACATAACAACATCAAAGTGAAAGTTATTAAATTCAAATACATAAAGCAAATAAAAGGTGCAGAAAAACCTATAATCTAGAAAGCAGCAGCCATCCATCGATCTTCAGCGACGAGAAACGAACTCGAACGACGGACGACGTAGAAACTACGAACTATCTAACTCTAATTTTGCTTAAATTGAAAGGGTGGCATGAACCGAGGGTCCTCTGCATTGTTGTGACCTTTCCCCTTTGTCTCAGCCCTTTAAAACGAAAAAACCACCTGATTTATATAGAATTTCAAAAATAACTGCTCAAACTGCCAGAGCGTCGACGGTGCATCAGTCGATGCGAGCCAGGCTGCACGCGTCGACAGGCAGTGCGTCGACTGACGGGCCTAGGATCGACGCTTCAGAACCTTTGCATCGACGGTGCGTCAGTCGACGCGAGCCAGGCTGCACGTGTTGGCAGGCAGTTATCAAAACACCTCTTTAACAATATAATCTAAGAAATAAAAAAATAAATAAAAGTAAGAACTCAACTTGTACACAGGTTTTCTCTTCTTGTACTTATTCTTTCTTTTTTTTTTCTTTTTCTTTTCTTTTCTTTTCTTTTCTTTTTCTCTTTTTTTCTCTATTTTTTTTATAAAAGGTACCCATAAAGATGAGGTACAAAAACGAGTATGAATATACATACATCAAAAGCGAGAGTTCACTTGACTCCAATCTTATGTTGCCTAAGTGCAACTGATAACATTCTTCAATAACGCACGTGGAGTTTTAATGTCTCCAAAATAAAAACAAAAATTACATAAAATCCTATAGAGTTAACTGAAAACGGGGCTAGTAGAGAGTATTCGACTCTTAAGAACGAAACATGAATAGAACAAGAGGACAAGACACTTCATAGATTATTTACACTTCATTCCCCACAATTACACTATTTGTCGACACGAAAGTCTAAATATCCTAACCAAAGCATT
>BMAC01000075.1:1526647-1592613 GCA_014905375.1 Phtheirospermum japonicum
GATTTCTCCCAATCTTAGTTGTTTAGATGCTTGGTAACTTTTATGCTTTTAATTGTTGAAATTCTGCTTTTGAATATGTTAATGCTTGTAGGCTAGAATTTATCGTTCTAGTGCCTAGGGCCATTTAGAGCCATCGGGATTGACAACCCTGGTCGTGGAGATGTTTCTGGTGCACTAGAACCCTCGCTTTCTTAATCATTTTAAAGTCTTTTGATTTTATTTAATGGTCGTAGATGTTAGAAACTTCCCAAACCATATTTGATCGCGTGTTTAGTTTAGTCTTTTCTTTCGTTTTCTTGTTCGTAGAACCAAACACCCGAATAACTTTCGATTAGTATTCCTTGTGATTCGAAAAATATATAGATAGATGTTTGGTCTATACGTTGAAATGTGCTATAATTGATGAGGAGGCGATGAATCTGGGAAATCTGAATTGAAGATGTTGGGAATTTGTGCTCTCTTACAATTGATTCTTGAGCAATACCATTGACCGTCTAATAATAATAATGATGATGATAACAACAACTAGTTTGGTAACTCGTGTAATACGCGTGCACAACGAAAAAGGCATAAAAATGTAATTTTTTTAATTAAATTCAGAAAGTGAATAATAAATAGGGAAAAAAGTATTTTGCTTCCCAATCTATCGCCTTCTTTTTCCTTTGCCTCCAAAATATAAAAAATTTAAAATGCCTTTAGATATGTAGAATTTTAACAAGTTTCCTCCTAGTATAAGTTTTCTGGAAAAAAAGTGGTCGGAAAAGCTATTTACGCGATGGGAAAAGTTTATTTTTGGGTTTTAGAGAGATTATTGATGTCGTTTAAGTTGAAATCTTTCATAATGACTCAAAAGAATGAGCAAATTCCAAAGGAACCAATGAAAGTTGGAACAGAGTACCAAAAATTGGCGAATAAATATAAGACTTTATAACTAGGGTTAGGATTTCAGAGGGGTTATCGGCGTCGAATTGAGATGAATTTTTGCATTGTGGCTCTAAAAAATGAGCAAAATCCAAAGGAACCAGCAACGGACAGAATGGAGCACGGGAAGTAAGCTCACTAGAGCAATCTTTTAGTTGTTTTGAAAGAATTACAAAATTAAAAGATTCTCGAGTAAACATAATTCCCCTGCTCTGTTATGGCTTCCGTTGGTACCGTTGGATATCTCTTATTTTTTAGATCAACTATGCAAGATTTTAGCCCCATCCGGCGTTAATAACCCCTCCCAAATTCAAACCCTAATTACAAAATCGTACATTTATTCACCAACTTTTAGTACTCTGTTCTGAATTTTGTTGGTTTCGTTGGATTTCTCTCGTTTTTATGAATCACATGCAAAATTTTAGCTTAAGCTAACATTAATAACTTCTCCAAAACCCTAAAATAAACTTTTCCATCGTGTAAACAGCTTTTCTTACCACTTTTTTGTTGGAAAACTGATAGTAGGAGGTAATTTATCAAAATTATATATATCAGGAGGAATTTAAAAATTTTATATTTTAGGAGGCAAAAGAAAAAGGATGATAGATTGGGAGACAAAAAAAATCCCTAATAAATATAAATAAAATAAAATTATTGTTCATTTTAATTTTGAAAAAACTCACTGTAAACTACACTCAGATGTCTTATTGATATTTGACAATAACACCAATTTTGTCACATAGTGATACACAAATTTCAAAAAATAATTTATCAACTTGGAACAATGAATTATTCCTACAAATAAAATAAAAATATAAGTCAGTTGATATATATAAGTCTTATGTATTACACGTATTTGTAGGAAAAGTAACAATCATAATAAATTCAATATATTACGTAGCATGTGATGGAGTTGGAAACGAATAGAACTAAACTCGTTTTTGTATATTCTTATTCAACTTTTTCATTTTGGTTTTTATTTTACATTTGTGAGTTTTATGTCCAACGGTGGTTTCGATTTGGTATGATACTGGTTTCTACTATAGGTTTTTTTTTTTTGTTGGGAAAAGAGAAGAGAAATTGAAGGAATCAGTTTTAAATTAATTAAGTGAAGACTTAAAAGATAGAAGAGCAGAATAATCCCAAAAACATCGATTTACTACAATATTTTCTAAATATCTAAGTATGGTAAAACATCTTATTAGTAATTAACGTTTTCATATAACTTGAGGTGTTTGATTTCATTCCAAAAGACATAAATACACAAACTAATGTTTTAAACTTTTTCTACACTAAAATAATTTATGTTTGTTTTCATTCAAAATGGTTAAATTAAGTTCAAAAACTACATAAAGTCAAACAAACATTATAAGAACCATTTGTTGCAGCCCCAACAGATAAAAGTAAGCTATAGCATGTTCTCAAGTCTTTCAATCTTGCAGACCAAATACATGGTCTTAAAAATAAACGGCCACAATAATCACAAAGAAATAATCCCAAAATAAATTTAAAAAATTATAATTAAACATTCAATTTTTTAAATATAGATTAACCCTAAAATTGAAAAAAAAAATAGAAAAGAATCAACATGCAGAAAAAAAAAAAAAAAAAGAAGAAGAAGAAATAGAAAACTGGTTAAGGAGATGCTTTGTTGGAGGGTTTAGAGAGTAGGGAATGAGAAACACTATTAAAGTGGTGCTTGATAACTACCACACTATGGGTTTGATTGCCCAATTTGTGGTTTTGAGTCATACCCCCCACAAACATGGGTTATCAAACCCATTAACCTCCACAATCAAACCCATTCTCATTCCCATTCCCATGAAATTCACCAAGCATCCCCTAAATATTAGATATACAAATTTTGAAGATATATTATACTAACTAGTTTAACACCAGCATATTATGCGGGATTTGAAAAATAGTAACACTCATTAAAAATACTAAAAGAATAATATTGAAAATTGTACGAACAAATCGTGACATTGTTTTTCTATTTACACGAAAATTATTATTCACAATAAATAACTTTTACACACAAATTGGAGCATTATCTGTTCTAATTACATTAAATCTGATTTTCACAATAAAGACTTTTCAAATATTTTTACTCGGGAGTCACGAAATTAGTTGTAAAATATAGCAAAATACCCAAACTTGAAAGAAACCCCGTATAAAATTAAATTTGTAAAAATGTAAAACATACAACACCCACGTTTCGCATGTGAATATGTGATATAAAATTTAAAATCTATAAGCCACTGACATATCTATTAATAAACGTCATATATCTAACTTGTAGTATATGTAATATTATTTTACTATTATTTTTATTTCTTTTTTATGTAAGTCTTAATTTATTCATGTAGATATATAATCTGTTTATCAATGCATTATATTGGGATTAGATAAGAAGATTTAGAAAATATTTAATATTTATTTTTCTAGGTGTAATAATTTATTATTATTATTTTTCTTGTTGTTGTTTCTCTCTCTCTCTCTCTTTTTTTTTTTGGAGTAACAGTAATTTTTCGTATTATATTGGGATTAGATAAGAAGATTTAGAAAATATTTAATATTTATTTTTTTAGGTGTAATAATTTATTATTATTATTTTTCTTGTTGTTGTTTCCCTCTCTCTCTCTCTCTTTTTTCTTTTTGGAGTAACAATAATTTTTCGTATAAATTTTTAATGTTATTCTCAAAGCATTATATTAGGATTAGATATTCAAATTTAAGTTTATATTTTTATAATGATTTTACTTTGTAATAATTTTATATAACTCGTATTTTTTGAAATAGAATATTTGAGATTTAAAAATAAAACTATTCCAACTTTTATTATAAATAAAATTTAAATCAACTTATATAGATTCTTTTCTAATTAGACATGACTTATTATTTTTTTATATTAGTAGAATAAAAGTAAGATATTGAATTAGGAAAAATATGATAAATAAGATATTGAATTAGATAACATATAATAAAAAAAATATTAAATTAGGTAAATATATATAAAAGGAAAATATTAAATTAGGTTGATATTAAGTTCGATGACACCGAATCACCAAAGTTTTTTCCGAAGTTAACAAAGCGTGAGAAGCAGACACACATAATAGAATGATTTTATATTAATATATAAGGAAGATTTATTACCTTACATACTTTCGTGTATATAGATATCTTATATATTGGGTGTACAAATTTGTAACATATATTTTACTAATTTATTACTTTATGTACTTTTCGTGTATATAGACATCTTATATGTTGGGTTTATAAGATTTTAAGATATATTGTACTACTTTATAATTATATATATATATTTTTCGTGTATATAGATATTTTATATATTGGGTGTAAAAACTTTTAATACATTAGGAGATTGGTAATTTCAATTTAAATTGAGATTTTCTAAAATAATTAAATAAGGGAGTTTAAATTAACAAAGATTAAACACTCTCACTACTTACTCCATAATTATTGAAAAAGGATCAAGAAGGGTGCATTTTTTTAGAAAACAGCTTTTTTTAGCACAAAATGTTGATATTCCTAAAAAGTAAAACAAAATTTCCATAAAGGTTGAATTATGAAATCAAAATATACACATGTAATAATTGTTCTATGCTATTCGTCCTATTTGTGCCCCAAAATTCATATACATAATATTTATACCTTATTTCAATAAGGTGTAATATTTAACACATTATATTATTTGATTAGTATTTAAATTATTCCAATATCTAGCAAAAAAAGTTAATAGACTTTATGCGTTAGAAATATGATTTTAGGATGTTATTAAAATTTGATTGATAGATAAATGAGAAATATTGTATTTATAATTTTCCAGTCTTTACTCAACTTTATGTGTATAAATGTTGACGGACAATTAAAAGATTTTACAATTAGATTATATTGAAGTAAATCACATGCCTAAAATTGATCTTGTTTAAAAAATGAAAAGAAAACAAAATGAATCGTTAACATATATTACGTACACCATTTATCCCTGAATTGAAGGAAGCTTAATAAATTATTAGGTGAAGTTTTAGACTACAATCAATTAATAATTTGAGGATGTGATTAAATTATGATACTTATTTTTATGAGGATTGTTGTATTTGAATTACTTAGTCCTTATTAATAGAATGTATATAATTGTCAACAGATAAAATATAATATCAGGATGTAATATTTGTGGAGTAAATCACTATCCTAAACTTGAAGATGTTAACAGTGAATCTTTATTAAATAGACTTGGAATGTCAAAACAGATAAATGAGTTGTGCGCGCGCGCACACACACACATGTGCATGTGCACCATGCAGCAGTAGAGCACAACTCACAGCCAAAGGAAGAAAACGAAAAATATGCTGTTAAGGAAAATATCTGCACATGGATGATGTCGGTTGATGTCATGCAGAGGGAATAAACGTGATTGATCTATTTTTAGGGGTTCTAGATTCTTCTCTTCTTATATATGTATATAATGTACAGTGATCATGAAGAAATATACTGAATATACAAGCTTTCTCCTTCATCTTCTATTGCTTAAACGTTTTAATGACGATCATATCTGTTTTTCTTTCTGTGTTCTTTCATTTTAACATGGTAACAGAGTAGGAAACTCTCATCCTGATCTGATTTCCCTTCCTTATCATCCATCTCCTTTTTTTCTCTGTTTTTCATTCACCATGGCTGAATCTTCATCAGCAGCCATGGCTGCTCTACGAATTGAAGATGACAACCATCCTTTCTTTTTGTATCACTCAGATGGAGCACACACTGTTGTTGTGAATCCTCTCCTTGATAATACGAACTACCTCACCTGGAGCAGGTCTTTTGCTCTAGACACCTCCATAAAGAATAAGATGGGATTTCTTGATGGTAGCATCCAAATGCCAAGCCTGGACAGTCCACTTTACATACCATGGGTCCGCTGCAACAATCTAATTTTGTCATGGTTGTTGAAATCTATTTCAGAAGAGATAGCCTCCAATGTCTTCCATATCAATTTAGCTAAAGAGGTTTGGGACAAACTTAGGGTTCGTTTTGCTCAACCTGATAATATCAGGATTTTTCAATTAAAACAGCAATTGGGATCAGTCATGCAAGGTGCTAGATCTGTAAGTGAATATTTCACTCAACTGAATGGGATATGGGAAGAGTTGAGGAATTATAAGCCATCTGCTTATTGTGTTTGTGGTAAGTGTACATGTGCAGGTGTACAATCATTGGAAAAAGATGCACAGATGGATAACACATTTAAATTTCTGATGGGCTTGAATGATTCATATGATGTTGTCAGAGGACAAATCAATACTGAGTATCTTTTGAACATATGAAAGTTGGTGGGTTAGTATTTTACAAGCTCGGTGTTCTAGTTTGATGCCTTGACAAAATCGAGTTTTCCCAAGATTTCATCTCAAATTCTGATTTCAAATAGCCAAAGGTTTCTCTTATTTCAAGAGTACCTATTATGTTCATCTCATCGACATACACAACTATAATTACAAATTCAGAACTTGTTTCCTTTTACAAAAACGTAGGGGCATACTTCATCATTCTTATATCCCTTCCCAATCAAGTAGTTACTTAGACGGGTATACCACATATATCCAAATTGTTTTAATCCATAAAGTGAGCGATTCAATCTAACCGCAAACACACTTCTTGGTTAAGAGTCACTTGACTTGGGTAATTTAAGGCCATCAGGCACTTTCATATATATCTCTGAGTTAAGATCTCAATAAATATATGTTGTAACCACATACATAAGTTGTATTTCCAATCCATCAGATGCTACTAAACTAATTAAGTAGTAGAATGCAATAACGTCCATTATACGAGAGTATGTCTCATCGTAATCAATTGCAGGACATTGTAAGAAACCTTCAGCTATAAGAAGAGCTTTGTATCTCAACACTTTGTTTTTATCATTATGTTTTATGACAAAAACTCATTTATGTCCTGCAGGCTTTACACTTGGCGGGGTCAACACTCATATATCTTTCATTTTGTCGGAAAATTAGTTCTGCTTGGATTGCTTCTTTCCATTTAAGCCAATATACTCTTTGTTGACATTCAACAATAGAGCATAGATCGATATCGTCATGATCTATGATTTCTTGAGAAATGGTGTTTGCAAATACATCATCAATTTATGTGGAAGATATTTCCATCAACTCATATGAACTCTTATAATCTATTGAGATTTATTTGTTCTCGGAATCATATCAAACATCAGAGCATCCTTCACTAATGATTCGTGGACATATAATTAGAGATAATCTCATGAGAGGAATTCTTTTCATTGATGATTAATGGATTAGGTTGTTTCGCACCTGCCCTCTTCTTCCTTAGACGGGTGTCTATCGAACCAGGTGGCCTCCTCCTTTTCCTTTTAGGATCCACGGAATCAGCCACACCTCTACTACGTGTGGTTGTAGTGTCTCTTTCTATGGAGTTATGCCCCTTACTGGGGAATTATGACCTTGCAGGCACATTTACAGCCGGTATATGTGATCTTGTCACTTTAGCGATATCAGCAAAATGCACCAGGCATCGAATCTGCTACGTTCTGAAGATCAATTATTCTTTTTACTTCACTTTCACATTGTGAAGTGCAGGGATCAAAATGAGAAAAAGTGGAGACATACCACAACAATTCCTATCGTTCCCTTATAAAATCATTTTTCATGTCTCCCCCTAACAACGAGAAGAATGTCTTATGAATGTGATAATCTACAAACCAAGCGGTGAATAGATCGCCTGTCAAGGGCTCCAAATAGAGGATAATTGTTGGAGATTCATATCCAACATAAATACCCAATCGTCTTTGAGGACCCATTTTCATGCACTATGGGAGCGCAATAAGCACATATGATGCATAATCAAATATGCGTAAATGGAAGATTTCAGGCTCATATCAAGTTACCAACTGGTACACGGAAAGTGGTTGGCTAGTAGCGGGTCTAAAACGAATAAATAAAACTGCATGGAACATGGTATAACTCCATGTAGAAATAGGCATGTTGGTGCACATAACTAATGCACGAGTCTCCATTTGTAGTCTTTTAGTGGTGGTTTCTACGAGACCGCTTTGTGTTTGCACATGGGATACAAAATGCTATACATCGATCTCGATTGACATGCAATAATCATCAAATATTTTTGATGTAAACTCTCCAGCGTTATCGAGCCTTATAGACTTGATGGGATGATTAGAATGGTGATCCCTTAAACATATAATTTTGTGTTAGGAGTTTTGCAAAGATAACATTTTGTGTGGACAATAATGTGACATGTGACCAGCGTGTCGAAGCATCTACCAAAACCATAAAATACCTAAGTGGTCCGCATTCTAGATGGATAGGTCCACAAAAATCACCTTAGATTCTTTGTAAAAATGAGATGTTTTGCTTTGTATCTTTGTCTTTTGGACTGGTGGATGTTATGATCGTGAATGTATAATCCCTTCCCATAAAAGTAGTTTCCACATCAAAAATCCAACGATGGTACTCATTTACTTTCGAGTCCAATATTTTAAATTCGGAATGAGTTGGCTCAACCATCTGTTATAAACAAGAGTACGTGGAAATATATGAATTACATAATCGTAATTATTTTCTCAAAAATAATTTAAAAAATATGAATTAGATTTTAAGACCATAGGTCACATATAACGTTTTTCGATGCATTGTGAAAATACGTTTATCACATGACTAGTTTATATTAATTTTGTATTACTCATGAATTCTCGTTATCACGAGAATACTTACACAAATACTATTAAACTATCCTGAAGAGAGAAAAAAAGTAAAAAAGAATCGCAGTATGATACATTTGTAACCTCAAAACAGGAACGAATTGATTTATTTAAAAAAAAATAAAGATTGGCAAGTAATACCTGTAGCAGAGTGGTCACAATAATTAAATACAGAAGCCGAGACCTAGGTTTGAAACTGGCTAGGTTCAGTTTTGTCCCTTTTCTTCTTCTTCTTAGGGATGGGCAACCCATATCAACTACCAGCCCCAAATATGTAACTAACGACGAATATGAACATGATCCACCTAAAAAAAACTCATTGTCAATATGTATATATATACATAAGGATTACATGATGGGATTCGTAGAGGCGGATACCATGCTCGTGCAGTAGAAGTTTTAAATTTTTTTAGATCTAAAAAATTCATACTGTGAATAAATATATTTATATAATAAATAAACGAGAGAAAACATGAAAATCTTACAGTAAATGCAGATTCGAGTTCAATACTACGCAATTAACTCTCTGACTACAAGATCCAACTTCAGTGTATTGTTATCGTGAAGAAAGTTAGGAAATCTCACGATAGCTCAGGATTTCCCCAATCTCAAAATCAGGATTTGTTATGATGTTTCTCTAAAAACTCTCTCTGGACAACTTATGACTTTATGTTATATTTATACTAGGTACATAAGAGAACCCTAATCCTAAAAAGTGTTGGACTGTCCAAGACATGGGTCCAAAATAGTTTTGCCCTAATTACCTTTATTAATATAACATAGATAATTAAATCAAATTCCAATTTAATTTAATTAAGTAATTTTTGTCAAATAGAAATTAATATCAGAATTATTAACAATTAAATATCATAATTCTAAATTGAATATTTATTAATTTCTTGATACACTCTTAAGTCGGAAAAGTAATCGCATATAGTGACCCTATAAGACTTTATATATGACATTAATCTAATGATGATCCAAACAAAACTCCTAGATGGTTTAGTTGGACGAACTCAATATATAAAGAACATTCATTTGAACTCAGCGAATTATAACCTTTATACAAAGTTTTGGTGAAATTACTTTCATTCTGAATCACTCGATTAAACTTAAGATTTATCCAAGTGTCTATCTCAATGGCTTAATCAATTTATCTCATTTTTATTAATCGACAACTAAACCATACTCAACTACTATATTAAATATGTCTCTTGCATTGATCAATGACTTTAGTCGATTTAATATAGAAATTATGAGTGATCTTTTTTCTTTTAAGGTATTAATATTTTATTAAAAAACACTTCATACATTTTTATTTAGTGTCGTTTTAGGGCAATTTATTAGGTGTACTTGGGTGCAATTTATTAGGTGCACCTTGCTAGGTGCATCCTGTAAAAACTTATTATCATTCAGTTATACAGATGATATATGATAGTTATACATGATGATATATGATAGTTATACGTGATGATATGTGATATAAATATAGAGTTTAGGGTTTATTTTTCCATTTAGGGTTTAATTTTTCATTTTAAAGTTTAATTTTTCATTTTAAGATTTAATTTTTTATTTGTTTATTTAATTTTCCATTTCAGGGTTCCGACAAAAATCTATCATTCTACCATTTATATTTGATGATATGTGACAGTTATATGTGATGATATATGATAGAAATTTAGAATTTAGAGTTTAATATTCAATTCAGGATTTAGTTTTTCATTTTTTATTTTTAGGGTTTAATTTTTTGTTTTAGGTTTATATTTTAAATTTTAAATTTTAAATTTTAAATTTTAATTATTTGTGATGATATGTATCAGTTATATGTGATATGTACCAGTTATATATGATGATATATGTCAATTATACACGATGATAAATTAAATTACAGGGTGCACCTGGGCCCATGATATACTCTCTCTCGTTTTAGTGTTTATTTAATAATTAAAAAAATATATAATTTTGACTAATATAACCTTAATCAATTAACAATATTTATAACTAAACCCTCTTTTTCTTTATTCATAATTATTTTATTTCCATAATTTTGTTTTAATTTCTTTAAATGAATATGAACAAAGTTGGAAAAAAAATATCAAACTGACGAACGAACAACAAACCTAATTACTTCAATTTATTCAGTTAATTTGATTGATTTTCGAACTGAATTAATAGATAACCGGGTTTTATTTTTATTCTCTAACCATCATTAACCGAATCAAATCCGATCGCCAACCAAAGTGATAACCAAGTTAAATTGGTTAACAATTAGCTGAAAAAATATCCCGATCCTGGTTGAGAACTGACTCGGTTCCGGGCAATTTTATCCTCAATAAACCTGTCACTCACTGACAACTGACAAGTCCTCCATAATTGACCAGCCGAAAGCCACCAGCCAATATTCCCATTAATAGTTAATACCCCACCCGCACCATCTATATCTATCCTCACTAATTCACAATTATTATTATTATTATTTTTATTATTGTATATGCACAAAAACATACACCAAAAATGCAAAGTAGGCACATTTACAGGTCATAGTTGGTTGGCAATCGATCACCACCAAGCTGTTACTTTCCTAATCCTTTCTTATTATTTGAAGTGAAACTATATATATATATATATATATATATTAATCAAATTATGATTGACCAAAATCCCAATTTCTAACTTTTTTAAAAAAAGGTTGATTATTGCATGTGAACAAATCCAAGTAACCAGAAAGGAATAGATTTTATTACACAACTAACTTTTATGTAATATTCTGCTCTCAGAATTTCAAAACGTTTTGTTTTTATATTTTTTTCATAATTCTAAATAACAAGTAGAAAAAAGCCCTAAAAATACGTGGCAGCATCGGCGCCGTCAACATATCCGTTGGCCCACACCGCTATCTATTAAACTGGCGCCAATCGGTATACCTCCATTATTTTCATTCCCTTATCCCTCAAAGCAGAAAATCCGCACCATTATCTTTGTCATTATTGATTAAATCCTTTTCGTTGCATTTTTTTTTTTTTGTTCTCTCTCTCTAAAAATTTCTATATCAGATTAAAATCAAACAAATACTAGATACACAAATAAATCGCTATCCTTTCAAAAGGGGCCGTTACGAGAAAACAACAGGCGGTCCCCCTTTTGAATAATGACGTCGGAGCTGGAAACGAGAGGCGGTGGTGCGGCGGCGCCGGCGGAGG
The DNA here is from genome assembly GCA_014905375.1 of Phtheirospermum japonicum. NCBI lineage: Eukaryota > Viridiplantae > Streptophyta > Magnoliopsida > Lamiales > Orobanchaceae > Phtheirospermum > Phtheirospermum japonicum. Next base: position 1,538,537 of record BMAC01000075.1, read on the forward strand.
GGGAGGAGGCGGAGAGGCTGTTGACGGAGGAGGTGACGGTTTTGGATTTCGATATGCTCTGCGCGACGGTGGCTATGCAGGCGCAGAAGGGGAAATGGGGGAAATTGAACGGAGATAATAATGAAGAGGAAAATATTGTTTCCGGATATGGAGGGGGTTTACATAGAATGTGGGAAGGCGAGCTTGTTTATGACTGCTTCGAGGATCGCCGGATCGCTCTCCAATCCGCCTGGTATTTAATTGTCATTAACTGCTTTTTTTTTTTAATGGATTTTGGGGCTCTGGGTTTGCTTTTTAGTTGTTAGTTTCTTTAAGGGGTTCGTACGGTGAATTAATTTTTCGTATCATCAGTGTGTGTGTTGAATTTCTGTTTATAGTATGTTAATGTTGAGAAGGTTAACTTTAAAAAAAAATTGATACTATTAGCTTTAATTTGACGCATATTTTTCTATGCTTCAATTTCTCGTTTCTGTATATATCAGTGTAATTAATCTGTGTGTGCGTTACTTCAAAAAAAATAAAATTAAATGTGTGTGTTTTGAAATTTGTTATTTTAAGGTGATATTTTTTATTTATTATTTTTTTTTTTGTGTGTGTGTGTTTGTTGAATTTGTTAAATATAGTATGTTAATGTTCAGAAGGCTAACTTAAAAAAAAGGGGAGAGAAAAATTGTTACTATTAGCTTAAATCTTACGCATATTCATGCTTGAATTGCCGTGGAAAGTAAATATGATCAGCGGACGATTTTGGTGAGGTAGTGAAAAGGGTTTTTAGCTTGTTCAAATTAGTTAAATTTTGCAATTGGAAAAATGCCACTTATAGTCTTAATTATGATTCTGTTTGATGCACACAATCATGTTACCACGTACTATTTGTATGCTTTGACTATTTGATGACTTTTGGCAACTTTTAATTGTCAAGAGTTTGATGTTTGACTATGGGAGATTTTATCCTTTTTTTAGAGTCCAACAAATTTGGTGATTTGTGTAATTAATTAGATTGCCATTTATTGCAGCTGTCCATGTTACAGATTCGGCAAGAACATGAAACGAGCTGGGCTTGGTTCTTGTTTTCTTCAGGTAAATCTTATTCAGCTATAAATGATTTTTCTATTTGTCGTTCTCTGATTGGAATTGCATGATAACCTCTTTTGTATAAATTAGAAACACAAACCTTATTGGAAGTTTGTAACACTTTAAGGGGTACTGTTTTCTTTTTTCTTATTTTTTTTTGTTAATTATCCCCTTTTGTTATGAGTTTCCTTCAATACTAAATATTTGAGATTTTACATACAAATTGTGCAGGGATCCGTTCACCTGATTCTTGCCGTGATTGCCCTGTCCAATCTGGTTGCGTTCATTATCACCAGAAGATACTACTTTCTATATTTGGCTATTTCTTTCGCTCTCTCGGTTGGGATATATCAGGGATATCACCGCATGAGGATTAGGAAAAAGTTCAATATAAAAGTAAGCATTTCACTTCTCTAACGTGTCGAATCATGCAAACATCACATCTCATAAGAGTGCATTTCGTTTTTCATTAAAACCTAATCCTTCAGTTATTAACTAATTTCCAATCTGTCTAAATTTTCTGGTGTTCAAACCATGATTTCATAAACGGACATGAGAAAACCCCATTAATTAAATGATATTCTATTGTATCGTTTTTTTTTTTTTTTAAATTTAAATTTCCGAATTCTTCTGTTTTCAAGTTTTGACAAAATATGTCCACTTTGCTTATGCAGGGTGGTGAAAGTTCTTTCGACGATTGTGTATTCCATCTTATTTGCCCCTGCTGCACTTTATGCCAGGTTTGCCCCTCATGTTATATACTTGTAGTCGTTTCACAGAGATTAAGAAAATGTTGGTTAAGATATAGTTAACATATTTCATTTTCCATTTGTGCCCCTAAGTGATATTAATCGTTTATTCATTGTCTACCCAGTTTTCGTAAAAGATTGTCTAGGACATTGATGAAAATGAATAATTAATTACATACTAAATACAGTAAAAAGCCTAGTTTTCCAGGACACTCGAAATAGGTATAGTACTATTATTTCCACATTTGCCCGTTTTAGTTGTCATAATTCTCAACTGATAGTTTTGTGAAACGGAGCAGGAGTCGAGGACATTGGAGATGAACAATGTCCAAGATGGGATCTGGCATGGCCGAGGGGACACCATATGTATAGGAAGCTTATCGGAGGATAGTAAACCATATCTGGACTTAAGTCCACCTTTTGTTGTATCAACAAAGTCACCTGAATTCGTAAGCATGCAAAAAACCTCAACTCACATTCCGAGTTCTGTGGTAGAGCATTCGTCTCCTTTGGTCCCACCGGTGGATTGAAATGGACTTTTATTTTCAAATATGCGGAACAAAATTTAAGTCGAGCTCCATGGATGGAAATTTGGTGACCAAATTTGATGTACATAACTAGGTTTTACACATAGAGTTGCAATTGTATGTAGACTTTACTGCCAAATGTATCTTATGATTGTCTTAATAGTATTTCTTTGCTTTTTTACCTGAATTAAAACGTTTAAAAAAAAAAAGAAAGTTGAAGGAACCGAGCAGAATATGAATTTGTGTGTGTATATATATACTTAGAATTCGACCCGTTTTGCCGCGGGATGAAAATTTTCAATATAAATGACATTAAAGATTTCACGAACAAGCCTTTACATTATACATTTCCCGTAGTTCCCCAAACTAATAAAGAAATATGGCATCAGAAAATTTAAAGAAAAATCAAGTCCTTTCCATGACATATTGAATAATATACACTTGGTGATATAGTAGTTAGACTTGACACTTATTTCCATCGTAGTCCAAGTGCATGTACAATCAACCGTCACTTACTATATGAGAGGGGAAAAAAAGGAAGTCCAAATTTCAAAGAACCAACATCACATATCCTTTTTCTACATTGAGCAAAATCTTGTCTTTCATGTCCACTCATTATCACCAAATACCCAAAATTTCAATTAAATAACAAACGATCAGAAACCTAAAAAAGAAGACAAAGTTTTATCTTGTAATATAGTTTTGTAACACCACCGAGCCAGGCCATCTGCATATATAGTTCCTGCACTGAGCATAAGTCTATTTTTCATGTTGACGCATTTATAGCAAATACAAATGATTCAAATTAAATAAACAAACCACTGATCACCAAAAAACCCAAAATGATGCCAAACTTTCAATACTAAAACCAAAATAAATAAAAATGCAGGAGATAATGAACAATGTATGACAATAAGAAACACAATCAAAATGGGATAAGCAATCAAGTTAAGAGCAAAATAACCCAATTGTACTAATGCAATTCACTCGTTCAAATTCCTATTAGCAATTAAGCCAATGAATAATATTGATCTTTAAATTATGATGAAAGCTCCAAGTAAGGCTATCAACATGTATTTACTTACATTCATGAAAAAGATATCATGGTAGTTAATATTTACAAATTTATTGAAATAATTCTAATTTAAGACAACATATTAGATATCATGCATAAATATGAATATTACAATAGGCCATTAATGCACACAAAATGAGAGAAAAATCAAAAGGCAGTAAACCAAATGTAACAACATACATGAAAAATGAAAGAGATATAAAGATAATTAATATAAAAATAGAACTCAATGAAGCAATCTGACATAAAATATTATCGCAAAAAATGATGATGATAAAATATCCCAACCTACAATGCAAATTTAAAGCAAAGGATCCCCCGAAGTCCAAAAAAAATAGGGGCAATTGCCAAATACTACATAGGAAAAAATATTTTTGTCAAATAGTATGACTAATTATACAAAATGTCAAATAGTCCAACCATAAATATACAATTACAAGGTTACCCCTAATAATATAATAATAATAATAATAATAATAATAATAATATCAATAAACAATACACCACCACATCCCGCCGGCCACACCCACCGCCACTGCTGTCTGGCCACCACCGCCGCCGCCTGCCGCCGAAAAATTTTCCGGCGAGGTTTTTTTTTTGCCCAACAAATATAAAGTTAGAAATCTAACTATAAAGTAAGAAATTTTTAATAAGAAACTTTCTTACTTTTTCATCATAAAACATGAGATTTTCACTATAAAGTAAGATTTTTTCTTTTTATTTTTGAACATAAATTAAAAATATATTTATTTTAAAAAATAAAGTAAGAAATTTTACTATAAAATAAGAACTTTTCCTACTTTTTCGAATATAAAATAACAAAATTTCTTACTTTAAAGGATATAAAGTAAGAAACTTTATTAATTTTTTGAATATATAATTTGTATTAAATAAGAAAATACATAATAATAATTTGCTATTAAGTAAGAATTCTTTTTTCTATTTTTTTGTCAAAACAGAAGTGTCTAATAAGTAAAAAAAAAAAAGTGTATAATAAGTAAAAAATACATAACAACATTTGCACATCAAAGCAAGAAACTTTTGCAATCAAATAAAATACTTTTTGTCATCAAGTATGAATTTTTGGACATTAAATAAAAAATCTATTACATATAGTAAGAAATTCGGACATATAGTAAGAAATATTTTCGGTGACCGAAATTATTTTTTGGATATGAAGTAAAAAATATTTGGACATATAGTAAAAATACATACATATAGTAAGAAATCCAGACATATAGTAAGAAAAATAACTGGGTTGAAAAAAAAAACTGACTGCACTGACTCCATGGACATGTAGTAAGAAACTCAGACATACAGTAAGAAATTTTGGGCATAAAAAAAAAAAACGCCGAAAATAAATTTCGGCAGTCGAAAAATATTCCGGCCGACCGGCGGCTAACTTTATATTTGCTTGGCAAAAAAAAAAATTTTGCCGAAAAATTTTCCGGTGGCCGGCCGGCGCCAGCGGCAGGTGGCCCCATTTTATTATTATTATTATTATTATTATTATTATTATTATTATTATTATTATTATTATTATTATTATTATTATTATTATTATTATTATTAGTAAGGGTATTGTGATGTATTCATATCACAATTTTGGACTATTTGGCAAAAAGTAGGTACTATTTGACTTAAAAAATTGGATGGAGGACTAATTGACAAATGGACCTCCACCCGGGGTATTATTAGACAATTTCCCCAAAAAAATAAAATATCAACAAACTAATATTAATCTTAAGTTAATCTCAATAACTATGCACGTCTAGGTAAAATGAAGATGAAAATAAATTTATAAAATGTCAACAATTATTTAGAAATCAACTAATATTTTGAAAATGATATAACCTAAAAATCTTAAATAACTAAAACATAGAGTTAAATGTACTAAAAAAAAATCAAAAATAAGAGAACGGTCCCGATGAGATTTATTTTCTTATGTGCGCTACAATTTCAACTGACATAAAGTCTCTATATTGATTGAGGGTTAGGAATAGTAATAGTTTCATTTTCATAAGCAGAACTCCAACATTGTTATACATGTAGTCTTGTGTATGTAGCCCATGAAAGTATGAATGCTCTAGAGACAATCAGATTTAAAGACATTATATTTGATCACAATTATTATATATATTGTAATATATATGACATTGCATTTATTGAATTATTATTTTGGTTGTTTATGATTATTCATATAAATGTTCCCGTAGAGTTAATGTTGTCATTGATATAGTGAGATGTCATTGATAAAACATTACTCTTAAAATAGTCACGACTAACGATTATCAAGATTGGGATATTGATAATATAATATATGTCGGCATGTGGTCTGCATCACATTTTAGAGAATGCAGTAAGTCTCACGACTGTGAATAATAGTTATTCGTGATGGACACATGGATACTTTGGAGAGTATTGGTAAACCCTACTGATAAGTTATTTATTGTATGTGTATAAACTTATCAGTGTATAAAGCATGTGATAATCCTTTGACTTGAGGTCAATACGCACCTTGTTTATTGAGTGATGCACTTTAACAATGATCAATGCTTGCACTCCTTTCGGGGTAGATACGGCTTGTGTTGGGTGCATCATGATGTAAATGAAGGTGGTAGTTGAGACAAGAAAGAATTCATTACTCGATTGGAATTTCGAGAGAGATCACTCATAATCTCTATATTAGGTCGACTAATGTCATTGGCCAATGCAAGAGACATGTTCAATATAGTAATTGAAGTATTGTCTAGTTGCCGACTAATAAAGATGAGATAAATTGATTAAGCCATTGAGATAGACACTTGGATAAATCTTAAACTTAATCGAGTGATTCAGAATGAAAGAAATCTCACCAAAGTTTTGTATAAAAGGTTATAATTCGCTGAGTTCAAGTGGATGTTTTTTATATATTGAGTTCGTCCAACTAAGCCGTCTAGAAGTTTTGTTTGAATCATCATTGGATTGATGTCATATATAAATGCCTATAAAGTCACACTATATGCGATTAGTTTTCCGATTTAAGAGTGTATCAAGAAAGTATTAAATATTCAATTTAGAATTGTAATATTTAATTATTAATAATTATGATGTTAATTAATATTTGATAGAAATTATTTAATTAAATTTAATTGGATTTGAATTTAATTATCTATGTTATATTAATGAAGGTACTTGGGCTAAAAAAATTTTGGGCCCATGTCTTGGACAATCCAGCCCTTTTTAGTATTAGAGTTCTCTTATGTACCTAGTATAAATATAATATAAAGTCATAAGTTGTAAACAATGAAAAAACCAAGAGAGACACATAGAGTTTTTAGAAAGGCAAAATTACAAAATAACCCTAGTAACTTATGGGTGGTGTCAATTTAATACCACTAAATATACTTGGTGGCAAATTTATCTAATAACTTATAAAAAGATAGCAATTTAACCCCGATTTCGCCGAAAAAAAGAAAACTCGCCGGATTCTTTCAATTTCCGGCGAAAAAAATATTGACTTGGACAAATTTTGACCAAGTCAACACTGATGTGTCAAAAAATAATAACAAGAAATTAAAAAAAAATTATTACAAAATTAGAAATTTGTTTTAAAAATTTAAAATAATCTTAAAAAACTATTTAAATTACAAAATTTAACAAAAAGATGAAATATAAATTTGAGATTGTTTCTAAATAGCTAAAAAATACTATTAAAATATAAAAAAACTCTTAGAAAATATTTTAAAATCTAAAACTATTTTAAATATTAAAAAATGTTAATTAAAAATAAATCAAAAAAAATATGGAAACTATCAGTAATAAGTATGAAAAAATATTCATTAAGAATATGATTTTTTTAATATGTAAATTATTATATTAAAATACATAATTAAAAAATCCTAGAAAATATTTTAATTATAGAAGAAATTGATTTTCATATTTAAGAGAATATCTTAAGATAAATCTAGAAAATTACTTTATAATTCCTAAAATTATTATAAATATTAAAAGACATTTCAAAATATAAAAATATTTTCAGATTTTTTTGTAGGTAACTTCCCATTTTTTTTTTAATTTTATAAATATTTAAGAAAATATTTTTTCAAGTTTTGTTTAAATTTATAATTTAAGATTTCATAATATATTTTCCATCTTTTGTAAATATTATATTTTAAATAATGTTAAATTCTTAAAATAAATCTCTAATTTTAAATGAATTCTTTTGTGCCACATCAGCATTGAATTTGTAAAAATTGGCCAAAGTCATCATTTATTGCCGGAAATTGGAAGAATCCGGCGAGTTTTCTTTTTTCCGGCGAAACTGGGTTAAATTGCTATATTTTTATAGGTTATTGGATAAATTTGCCACCAAGTATATATTTAGTGATATTAAATTACCAACACCCTGAGTTATAGGGTCTATTTTACAATTTTACCTTTTAAAAAATATAAACCCTAATTTTGAGTCTTGAGCTTTCGTGAGATTTCCTTACTTTTTTCACGATAACAATACACTGAAGTTGGATCTTGCAGTCGGAGAACTAATTGCGTGGATACCTTAGTGTTGAACTCGGACCTGGGTTTAATGTAAGGGTTTCATACTTTTATCTCGTTTATTTTTTTATATAAATATAGTCGTTCACAGGATGGTTCTGTTGGATCTAAAATTTTTTAAAACTTCCGCTGCACGAGCATGGTATTCGTCTCTACGAATTCCACCAGTAATATTAGAGCACGGGTTGTGTTAACGATTATGTTTATAATATTATAATATAATCATGGATGAATTGTTGTTTAGTGATTTTAATTTAATTAAAATCGTTAATAGAAATTTTAATCTAATTAAAGGTTTTAATTTTAATCGTATTTAATTAGATTAAACTAAAAAAAGAAAAAAAATGAAATATGCAAACTGTCTGGGGAAAAAGGAGCGTACCCGCGTTCTGCCTCTTCGCCGGCCACGGAGAACCTCCAGTGGGTCGATGGCCTAGGCGTCGCCGGTGGCTGGAGCGTCTAACTGCTGGGCAGGCGATGACTCCTCTGACGGCGGACGACGGGGCGGCGTTTTGGCTGCAGATCCGCGGCGGTTCAGGGCTGTTTCTGGCGGCTCCGGGAGATTTTCCGGTGGGGCTCCACTACCGGGAGCTTCGTCTCCCTTTGGGACGAAGTTTGACGCTGGCGGTGGTGGCCGACGAGGCTTAAATCGAAAGCCCTAGATTCGATTTAGGGCTTGAGTAAAATCTTGATAAATTGATATAGTTGGGCTTATTTGTAATTTTGGAAGTTTGTGAAAATTATAGAATTGCCCTCAGTTTTAGAAAATGGCGAGTCTGCCCATAACTTTTCAAAAACTACGTTTTGACCTCAAAAACTTTTCAAAAAACTGTTTTAAGTCCAAATGGTATTTTTATAATTATTAAAAGTATCAAAAATTGCAAAAAGAACCCTAAAAACTTTCAAAAAATCTTAAGGGGCTGTTTGGATATGCTGAAAATTTTGAAATTTTTATTTTTTTACTAATAATCTTTTAAAATTATCTTAGAAATTAATTTTAAATTTAGAATTTAATTAATTTCTAAGTTAGAGCATTTTTAAAAATTATTTAGTAATAAGGATTAAATCTGGAATTTAATAATTTCTAAATTTAAACCTTTTAAAATTATTTAGAAATAAGAATTAAATTTAGAATTTAATAATTTCTGAATTTAAACCTTTTTAAAATTATTTAGAAATAAGAATTAAATTTGGAATTTAATAATTTATAAATTTAAACCTTTTAAAGTAATTTAGAAATCAGATTAAATTTGAAATTTAACTTTTCTAAATTTAAATGATTAACCCATTATTATTATTATATTATTGCATTATTTGATAATGTAGATTAAATTAAAATTTTGAATTTTAATTTAATTATGAAATTGATCCTCTACTTGCAATAATTGTCTATGTGCTCGTATATTACTTTTTAGCATAGAGTCCGCATATATTGTCTAGGTAGGCGGCGCCCATTATTTGTCGGACCGTTTGCTAACAAACTCTAGGTAGGCGGTGATTTGTACATATTTGTATGTAATTTTTGTGTGTTTTTGCATTGCGTTTTGTGTGTTTTGTCGGGTTTTAGGTTTCTATTCTCCTTATTTTTCTTATTTTTAGTATTTTTCATTTATTATCTCATTTTATTTTTTTCTCCTTTATTTTATAAGTAATAGTCTAATTATGTTTAATTTTCTATTTCAGCATCGAGACGACGAAGATTGATCAAGCAAGGTGCTAGGATTACAGGGAAGCGTCGGTCGACGACGACGCCCATCGACTCCCTTAAGTTTATCCGCGTCGATGCCTAGAGATGCTCGCATCGACCGACGCTAGGTCGACGCACATGCCTAGCAACTCTCTGTGAGCGTCGACATGTTGCGCGTCGGTCGACGCACACACCGCCGACGCAAGCCGAGCAACCGCGTCGACGTCGATATGTGGTTCGCGTCGGTCGATGCTACTGGAGTTTGAGCGGTTATTCTCTGGGAAATCTATATAAATGCGTCTTTTTCTTCCAAATTTGGGTGCTGGAACTTGGGGGAAGGTTCAGAGATTGCAGATAACCCTCGGTTCTTGCCACCCTTTCGATTCATGCGAGATTAACATTTTATAGTTCGTCATTTTGTCATTTCTATTCTGTTCGTCGTTCAAGTCGTTCCTCGTTGATGAAGACTCATTCGATGGCTACTGTTTCCTTTACGTTATAAGTGTTTCTGAACTTTGTTATTTGCTTTTTGTATTTATCTTTGGTTATCTTTGAATGCTTATGTTAATTTAGTCGTATTCCTTTTACCATTTTTCTCGTTGTTAATTTATGTTTATTTGCTTTTGTATTTTAGTTGTGATTTCTTGTTAGATTAGTTGTGTGGTTTTAATGTTCATGCTTTTGTTGATGCGATCGAATATGTTAATGCTTTTCGGCTAAATTTATCGTTCTATTGTGCCTAGGGTCATTTAGAACCATCGGGATTGACAACCCTGATCGTGGAGATGATCCTGGCGCACTAGAACCCTCGTTTTCATGATCGTTTCAAGCTTTCGATTTAATTGCTCGTAGATGTTAGAAACCCCCAAACCAAATTTGATCGCGTGTTTAGTTTAGTTTTTATTTCATCTTTATGTTCGTGAAATCAAACACCGGAATAGCTTCCGATTAGTCTTCCTTGTGATTCAACTTGAGTCCAACTTACCACCTAAAATTGCTCCATTCTCTTGCGGACGAGATTTTTATTTTTAAATAAAAAGTGGGTGTAAAAATTTCAATTCAAAATTTGGCGCCGTTGCCGGGGAAGGCTAAAGGTCGTCGACTTTTGGTGTTTGCTTTTAGTGACTTTTGTTCGTATTCTTATTTGTTTGTTTTTGTAAGTGTTCGTTGTCGAATTTTGTTTTTGTTTATTTTTGTACTTTTTGGTGCATTTAATCTCGGTTTTTGAGTGTTGTGCTTTGTAGCCACATTTTTGAAGACTCGAGATTATTTTGATTGAAAATAGCGGATTAGCGAGCTAGTCCACCATATGATGACCCTTACGCTCCAACTTTCGATTGTCAAGTCCCTCCATCGTATTATGACCCGTATGCTCCGAGCGGTTGAGAATGAGCCCATGCTTTTGACTATCCCGGCCCATGTCCTTCATATTGCTGTAATTCGAGCATGGATAATTACGCACTGTCTTGTGGCTATTATGATCCGGGTCATGACGATTCTTATGCTCAAATTACCTCGCCTTATCCGATCGCGGACTCGTATGCTCCACCGTATTAAGATTTCTATTCTTCGAGCTACGATGTTTATAATTCACCCATCTCCGATGCATATACTTCGAGAGGTGATCCTTATGCCATAGTTTCTAAAGACTTGTCCATGTCCCTTTTATCGGAATTGGAATCTTTTATGACCAAGATCTCAGATTGGGATCAATGCATGGATGAACGCATGTATCGCTTCGAGATTAAATTAGAGCAACTTGTCAAATAGGCGCACGGGCTTGACCAACCTTTTTATGAGGAGATTCCCATCGTTGATGTGGAAGACTCCATCTTGGTTGAGGATAGTTCAAGATCTGATGATTTTTTGAGAGATGTGTGCAAGGAGGTGGAGTTGACGGGTGAGAAGAAAGAGTCGGAGGAAGGCATTACCGCTTCCGTGCAGTTTGATGATGAAGTTGTGCTAGTTTTGGAGGAGAGTGAGACTATTGAGTCACATTTTGAACCACCCGAAGCTTTATTGAAACTTAATTTTGAGGTGATAGACGAGATAGTCAAGAAGGTGCCCGATCACCCCATGTTACAATTGCCCATTGATATCTTCGTGGTGATCGATTACTCGCGGTTTCGACCTCCAAAGCTAGTTGGAGTGCTTTGCATCTCGGGACATCTCTTTTGTGCTAGCCTTGGTGATTATCATCGCCATTTCTTGCTTTTGGAGAACACCAAGGCGTGGCACGATCGCCATCTATTTTTAGACCCGGGATGACATCGACCGTGGACGCCGTCAAGCTAGAGACGTTAAAAAAGAACTTCTTGAGAGGCAACCCAAGCCTTTTAACTTTATATGTTTTTGTGTGTTTTCAGGTCCCTTTCATTATTAAGGCCCGTTGGACGATCTTCGACACCCGACTCTTCACCACAAGTGTGAATTCAAGGACGTCTCTCTCTTTCTCTTCCTTTTACCATACCTTGCTTAATTTTTTGTTTTATACAATGTGGACATTGTATGGTTTAAGTGTGTGTGTGTGGGGGAGGGGGGAGGGGATTGGTGGTGTTGTTCTTTGGTTAGTAATTGTTCGTATGCTTGCTTGTGGTTGATTTGAGTTGTGTGTATTAATATTGACTGGAACCTTGACGAATTGACGTGGTTAGATGCTTTGGTTAGGATATTACTTTCATTCGAACAATAGTATAATTATGGGGAATGAAGTGTAAATAGTCTATGAAGTGTCTTGTCCCCTGTTCTATTCTTGTTTCGTTCTTAAGAGTCGAATACTCTCTACTAGCCCCGTTCTCCGATACCCTCTATAGGAATTTATGTAATTTTCCTTTTTATTTACTCCATGTGCTGAATTTGAAAAATGCTATCAGTTGCACCTAGCAACATAAGGTCGGAGTTAATGAACTCTCGTTTGTAATTTATGTAAATTATGTTCGTTTGCACCTCATTTCTATAGGTACTCATATAAAAAAAATAAAAAATAAAAATGAAAAAGAAAAAAAAATATAAATAAGTACAAGAAGAGAAATCCTTGTACAAGTTAAGTTCTTATTTTTGTTTTTCTTAGATTGTTTTGTTAAAGAGGTGTATAGATGACTGGGCTAGTCGGGTGATGATTTGTACATATTTGTATGTGATCTTCGTGTGCTTTTGCATCGTATGTTGTGTGCTTTTAGGGTGTTTAGGTTTATCTTTTTATCGTTTTTCTTCCTTTTGATGTTTTTCGTCTCGTTTGGTGTTTAATGTGTTTTTACTTTATTTTATATGAAATAATCTAATTTTGCTTTATTTTAGTGTTATAGCTCGAGACGACGAAGATTGGACGAGCAATGTACTGTGCTGACACTGGGTACCAGTCTGACACTGGGTTACCCAGTGTCCGAGTCCTGCCGACACTATTAGTCTTCCTTGTGATTCGACTCGAGTCAGCTTATCGCCTACAATAGCTCCGTTCTCTTGCGCACGAGCTTTTTATTTTAAAGCGAAAAAGTTCGATTCAGGTGACGACTTGGCGGTTTGAGCAGGGATAGACTTGGGCCGAGGCATGGATGGGTGACGTACATGGAGTTCAACTCATCACTTTTAGGTGTTCGGAAGCTAGTCTAAATCTCTTATCTCAACGTTATCGTGTCGTCCTTTTAGTTGAATTTTCAGTTGATCTAATGCATTAACCTCTTTAATCATTTGAATGCATTACTGATTAGGTCATCGGGTAGTTAGCTTTTTATTGTCTATGTTTAGATTTGATTTTTGCTTGAGGATAAGCAAAAATCTAAGTGTGGGGGAGTTGATTTGTACATATTTGTATGTGATTTTCGTGTATTTCTGCATTGCGTTTTGTGTGTTTTATCGGGTTTTAGGTTTCTATTCTTCTCGTTTTTCTTCTTTTTAGTATTTTTCGTTTCTTATCTCATTTTATGTTTTTCTCCTTTATTTTATAAGTAATAGTCTAATTATGTTTAATTTTCTATTTCAGTCTTGAGACGACGAAGATTGGACGAGCAAGGTGCTAGGATTACAGGGAAGCGTCGGTCGAAGCTGACGCCGATGCCCTTAAGTTTATCCACGTCGATGCCTAGAGATGCTCGTGTCGGCCGACTCTAGGTCAATTCACATGCCTAGAAACTCTCTGTGAGCGTCGACATGTTGCGCGTCGGTCGTCGCACACACCGCCGATGCAAGCCGAGCAACCGCATCGACGCCGACGTGTGGTTCGCGTCGATCGACGCTACTCCAGTTTGAGCGGTTATTCTCTGGGAAATATATATAAATGCATCTTTTTCTTCATAATTTGGGTTCTGGAACTTGGGGGAAGGTTCACACATTTTAGATAATCCTCGGTTCTTGCCACCCTTTCGATTCATAGGAACTAGAATTAGATTTTTAATTCTCACTCTATTAATTTTCTCCAGATTAGTTAAGATGTCGAATTTATCATTGAAATATTTGGTTGAAATGAACAAGTTGACTGGACCAAACTTTATGGATTGGTTGCGCAATCTACGTTTAGTTCTGAGACAAGAAAAGATTGAGTATGTGTTGGACACACCTGTTCCTGAGATTCCTGATAAAACTCTCCTTAATATGCCAAGTTTGACATGGATATTCATGGGAAACATGAGGATGATGCAACTTCGGCACAATATATCATGCTAACTGCGATGACGACAGAATTACAGAGACAGCATGAACACATGGCCCCTTACGGAATGTTGGAGCATTTGAAGAGTCTCTCTGCTTCGCAAGCTCAAGCTATGGAGTATGAGATGCTAAGAGATCTCTTTAAGTGCAAGCTTCAAGATGGGGGAAAGGTGTCTGAGCATGTTTTGAAGATGATAGGGTTGATTGAGAGGTTGGCTTCGATAGGAACGAACCTACCTGAAAATGTCTCAGTCAACTTGATCATGAATTCGCTTCCTAGTTCATTTGAAAACTTCATTGTGAATTATAATATGAACAACACGAAAGCGAAAGTTCCCGAGCTTCATAACATGCTTTAGACATATGAGTCTTCCACCTCAAAGGGCAAATCTGTACTCATGGTGAGTACATCTGCTAGATCTAACCTGAAAGGTAAGAAAAAGCAGAAAAAGAAAACTAAGGTTGGGCCTATGCCTACGGCTTTGAAGCCAAAAGGAGGTGCTCATAAGAAGCCAACATTGGCTAAAGATGTGTGCTTATATTACAAAGAAAAGGGACATTGGAAGAGAGACTGGAGAAGTGGAAAACATTAGATGTTTCCGGCTCCTCAGGTATGTTTGTCATTGAGATAAATATGTTTACTAATAACTCTCACTGCTGGGTATTTGATACCGGATGTGGCTCACACATTTGTAATAATGTGCAGGGGCTAAGTGACAGCAGGATGGTTAGACCGGCGGAAGTTTGTCTGCGCATGGGAAATGGAGCAAAGGTTGTTGCCGAGCGTGTAGGGACTTATAAATTGGATTTACCCTCGGGTTATAGACTAAACTTATATAATTTTTATTTTTTTCCATCGATTATGAAGAATATTATTTCCATTCCGATGTTATACATTGAAAGATTTTCCTTCCATTTTTCTAATAATAATTGTTTATTTACGCATAATGGTATTGTTTATGGAAATGCTCCACTTGTGAATGGTTTATATGTTCTTGATTGTAGTCGTAACATTCTCAATGTGAAAACCAAACGTATAAAGTTAAGTAATGTGAATAATCCCACCTACTTATGGCATTTTAGGCTTGGTCACATAAATGAAACAAGAATCGCAAGGTTAAGAAAGTTAGACTACTTAACACCATTTGATTTTGAGTCTTATGGACAATGCGAATCTTGTCTCAAAGGAAAAATGACCAACAAGACGTTTTCTGGGAAAGGCATACGAGCAAAAGAGGTGCTTGAGCTGGTTCATACTGATGTATGCGGACCTTTTCCTACTCAAGCTAGAGGTGGTTATTCATACTTCATTACTTTTACTGATGACTTCTCTAGGTTTGGACATGTGTATCCTTTGAAGCACAAATCAGAGGCTTTTGAGAAGTTTAAGAATTATAATTTAGAAGTTGAGAAACAAGTTGAAAAGAGTATTAAGACTTTTCGATCGGATCGAGGAGGGGAATATTTGAGTAAAGATTTTCTCGATTACTTAAAACTCCATGGAGTCTAATCGCAATGGACGCCTCCTGTAACACCACAAATGAATGGTGTTTTTGAAAGGATAAATCAAACCTTATTAGATATCATTAGATCCATGATGAGTTTTTAAGATCTTCCAACATACCTATGGGGGTATGCTTTACTGAATGCAATCTATGTTATGAATAGAGTTCCATCGAAGTCAGTAAATAAAACTCCATATGAGTTATGGCATGGACAGAATCCATCACTTACGCACATGCGAACCTGGGGTCGCCCTACATATGTAAAGAAGATACTTATTGACAAGTTAGAATCTAAAAGTGAGAATTGTTATTTTGTGGGGTATCCTAAATAAACACGAGGATACTATTTCTATCTTCCCGGAGAACATAAGATCATTGTTTCCAAGCAAGCGACTTTCCTTGAGAAAGACTATGTCTACAAGGAAAGAAGTCGAAATAAGGTAGAACTTGAAGAAATTCAAGAACCACAAAGTGACATGGAGGTTGAAAACTTGTTTAATGACCTAGAAAAGAATTCAGTGGGAGCTTCTGGTCATTCCTATGGTGAATATTTGTCACTTAGAGGACAATCTTTAGCCAGCGGGAGCATTGGTAGAATTGATGCAGTAATGCAAAAATTTATCATCGCAACCAATGTAAGACCAAGCAATGGTTGCACAACTCCCTCCTCCAGAAGTTCATGTTGATGACACTTCTGAGGAATCTCTAAATGCTGGACCATCCAACACAGAAGAACCTTCTCATGATCAGAACACTCAAAACACTCAAACGCATGATTACCAACTTTGTAAGTTTACTAGGATTCATAGGCGACCGGAAAGACTAAACCTCCTTGTAGAGGGTAAATGTGACGTGGAAATTCCAGACGATGATGAACCTAGAACTTACATTGAGGCTATGTTAGACATTGACTCAAAGAGGTGGCTTGAGGCCATGAAATCAGAAATGGACTCGATATATACAAATCAAGTTTGGAACTTGGTTGACTTGCCAGTTGGGGTTATACCCATTGGATGCAAATATGTCTTCAATAAGAAGATCGATGAAAAAGGTAAGGTACAAACCTACAAGGCTAGGTTGGTAGTAAGGAATTGAATATGATGAAACCTTTTCTCCAGTTGCGAATATCAAGTCCATTAGAATTTTACTTGCTATAGCTGTGTACTATGATTACCATATTTGGTAGATGGATGTTAAAACCACTTTCCTCAATGGTGAATTGACCGAGGAAGTGTATATGATACAACCAGAGGGTTTTACATCTGAATCGAAACCCATATCGGTATGCAAGCTACAAAAGTCTATTTATGGATTTAAACAAGCCTCTAAAAGTTGGAATATTTGTTTTGACAAAGTAATCAAATTGTATGATTTTATCAGAAACAAAGAAGATCCATGCGTTTATAGTAAACGCACTGGAGGGAGTATTATTTTTATTATTATATATGTTGATGACATATTGATAATTGAGAATGGTACCCTTGTCAAGCAATCAGTAAAGTATTGGTTGTCTTGCACCTTCATGATGAAGGGCTTAGGTGAAGCCTGCTATATTCTCGGAATTAGGATCTACCGGGATAGACCTAATAGAACATTGGGGCTATCACAGTCCATGTACATAGATAAAGTGATAAGACGATTCTCTATAGAAAATCTCAATAGGGGATATATTCCAATGGGTCATGGTCTCAAGTTATCAAAGAAGGATGGTCCTTCTACTGATAAGGAACTTGAGCGCATGAAAAGGATCCCATACGATTCAGCAATAGGATCAATCATATATGCCATGATTTGTAGAAGGCCAGATGTGGCTTATGCACTTAGCATGACTGGTAGATATCAGCAGAATCCCGAAGAAGAACACTGGAAAGCAGTCAAGAGTATTCTGAAGTATCTTACAAGAACTAAAGAATATTTCTTAGTTTATGGTGGATAAAAGGAACTGGAAGTTACTGGGTACACTGGTGCCAGTTTTCAAACATACCATGATGACTACAAGTCACAATTTGGGTATGTATTCATTTTTAATGATAAGGTAGTAAGTTGGAATAGTTCCAAGTAAACTACTGTCGCTGATTCGGTAAATCGAAGTTGAGTACATTGCTGCATAAGAAGCAGCTAAAGAAGCTGTCTCGATAAATAAATTCTTAAGGAATTAGGGGTAGTTCCTAGCACCAATATCATTGTATTGTGACAACATTGGTGCTATTACACTAGCAAAGGAACTGAGATCCATGAACAATAACAAACATGTACTAAGACGCTACCACTTGATCAAGGAGATAGCGGAGATAGGAGAAATTAAAATAGTGTGTGCTCAAAGTCATCATGTTCTAGGTAACATGATGAGCATTTCGTAAACCTGAATATTAGATATATAGGTGATTGGCTCTAGGCCAAGTGGGAGATTGAAAGTATGAATGTCCTAGAGACAATCAGATTTAAAGACATTATACTTGATCACAATTATTATATATATCGTAATAAATATGACATTGCATTTATTGAATTTTTATTTTGTTTGTTTATGATTATTCATATAAATGTTCCCGTAGAGTTAATGTTATCATTGATATAGTGAGATGTCATTGATAAAACATTACTCTTAAAATAGCCACGACTAACAATTATCAAGATTAAGATATTGATAATATAATATATGGTGGCATGTGGTCTGCATCACATTTTAGAGAATGCAGTAAGTGTCATGACTGCGAATAATAGTTATTCGTGATGGATACATGGATACTTTGGAGAGTATTGGTAAACCCTACTGATAAGTTATTTATTGTATGTCTATAAACTTATCAGTGTATAAAGCGTGAGATAATCCTTTGACTTGAGGTCAATACGCACCTTGTTTACTGAGTGATGTACTTTGACCATGACCAATGCTTGCACTCCTTTCGGGGTAGATACGGCTTGTGTTGGGTGCATCATGATGTAAATGAAGGTGGTAGTTGAGACAAGAAAGAATTCGTTCCTCGATTGTAATTTCGAGAGAGATCACTCATAATCTCTATATTAGGTCGACTAAAGTCATTGGCTAATGCATGAGACATGTTCAATATAGTAATTGAAGTATTGTCTAGTTGTCGACTAATAAAGATGAGATAAATTGATTAAGCCATTGAGATAGACACTTGGATAAATCTTAAGCTTAATCGAGTAATTCGGAATGAAAGAAATTTCACCAAAGTTTTGTATAAAGGTTATAATTCGCTGAGTTCAAGTGAATGTTTTTTATATATTGAGTTCGTCCAACTAAGCCGTCTAGGATTTTTGTTTGGATCAACATTGGATTGATGTCATATATAAAGGCCTATAGGGTCACACTATATGCGATTAATTTTCCGATTTAAGAGTGTATCAAGAAAGTATTAAATATTCAATTTAGAATTGTAATATTTAATTGTTAATAATTATGATGTTAATTTCTATTTGATAGAAATTATTTAATTAAATTAAATTGGATTTGGATTTAATTATCTATGTTATATTATTGAAGGTACTTGGGCTAAAATTGTTTGGGCCCATGTCTTGGACAATCCAACCCTTTTTAGGATTATGGTTCTCTTATGTACCTATTATAAATATAATATAAAGTCATAAGTTGTAAACAATGAAAAAACCAAGAGAGACACATAGAGTTTTTAGAAAACATAAATCCTAATTTTGAGTCTTGATCTTTCGCGAGATTTTCTAGCTTTCTTCACGATATCAATACACTGAAATTGGATCTTGCAGTCGGAGAACAAATTACGTGGATACCTTAGTGTTGAACTCGGACCTGGATTTAATGTAAGGGTTTCCTGCTTTTATCTCGTTTATTTATTATATAAATATATTCATTCACAGGATGGATCTGTTGGATCTAAAAAAATTTAAAACTTCCGCTACACGAGCATGGTGTTCGTCTCTACGAATTCCAACAGCCCAATTGTAATTAATTACCTTATTCAAAACAAACCAAAGGAGTGAAAAAAAAATCAAGCAAACACTTACATTGAGTGTAATAATTTACGAATAGTGCAATAATTAACAAATATGTGTAATAGTTATTTCACTTCTTATAACATATTGGTGTTCCCAATATGTCAATTTCCCTCCAACCTAATAATATTAGATTGTTTATATAAAGAATTACACACCACAATCACAATTACTCCCCAAGTAAAAACACAAACCCACATATTCAATAATCAAAGTAAGAAATAACAAAAGGTATTTTCACATAGAATTGTAAATTAAATTGCTCATGTACTCAAGTCCAATCCACTGACAAAAAGGAGTAAAAGCCAAACAGGAAAGCAACATTGAACTTTTAGGGAACAAACAGGAAGAAGAATGAGAAAAGAAATACCTATAACAAATGAGTAAATCCACCAAACTGAAAATAGAAAATCCAAAGATCGAATATACTAAAAAAATAAATATCAAAAGTTCCAAAAAAAAAAAAAACCAAGAATTGAAAAAAAAAAGTGCGATGAAAATACAAACCTTTGATTCCTACGTGTAAGACCTCGAACAAATCTTCAGCCTTTGGTTTCTTTCCACCTTACAAAAACATAAAACTTTTGGTTTTAACATAAAACGGGGAAGAAGACAAATAATAATAATAAGAGAAAAGATGAACTGTGTATTAAACAACAAATTTAATCTTAGGTCACTCTCAATTCTTTGACCTTCGTTTAATGTCATCTTCGTTTAACTTAAGGTCATATCACTTTAACACATGTATAAATTGTGTGTGCGTTGTAATCAAGAAAAGAGACATTAAACTTTAAAGGGGTAATTATTTTTTGCCCCCAGGACTATTTTGATTTTTACAGTTTACCATACGAACTTTTTTTTTTCCGACAAACCGCCATCTGAACTATGCGCGAATTGCATTTTACCCCCTACACCACTTTTTTTTTGGTTTTGTAATCAAAACAGGATGATGTGGCACAACCCGATTGTGCCACGTCATCCGATTTTGATCACAAAACCATAAAAAAAAGTGGTGTAGGGGGTAAAATGCAATTCGTATATAGTTCAGATGGCGGTTTGTTGAAAAAAAATGTCCGTATGGTAAACTGTAAAAATCGAAATAGTTTGGGGGGCAAAAAGTTTTTTCCCCAACTTTAAATTTAATTCAAAGAGATTCACTGAGCTTATTTGTAATTCCTTGAATTAAGATTTTTTTTTGACATAATAACTAGCACCTTTCACTAACCCCCAAAAAAAAAAAAAGAGTTATTTTCAACTGAATATCATTCATCAATATGATATTTTACCTATTATGATTTTGAATAACATCCCCAGGGATATCTCGTATGGAATGAATGTACCAAATATGTCTTTTCTGGTTTAGCCAGCATGATATTTAAGAAACATGAAGTTATTTTTTTTCTCCATTTGGTAGGTTCCTTCAAGGTTCGTCTATTTAACTATCTACAGACATGATAGAATTTGGGACTCAAGTCATTCATTATAAATCAAACTAAGTGACATCACACAAAAAAAAAAAATCACATTCACTTTTGTGACACAAAATACGCATAAGCCGAACCAAATAAAAAAGATTCAAAGAAACTCTTAAGCTGAGTGAGTGATTTAAGAATTGTGAATCCACTGTTGTAATTTAAGCAGGAGAATGCCATACCCAACAGACAGCCATAAAAAAATAGAAAAGAAGAAGAAGAACCAACTTAACTGGAAAAGCAAATTAACCAACTTGAAACAACTGATAAAATTGCAAGTATCAAAAAGAAAATCAAAGTTTTACCCAAAAGCAAAAAGTTAGATAATTTTTCTAAAAATAAGAAAAGAGAAAGAAAATGATACGAACTGTGAGGGCTACTACCATTTCAGCATTTGGGTTCTATATGTAAGAAACTTCAATAAAACAGAACCTATGGAAAACCAAAAAAAAATCATAAAATGGATAGAAGAGAGGGATGAAACCTATATTTTGTCACCCTACCATCAATAAAAAAAAGAGCAGAAAGTTAAACGGAGAAAAGGAAAAAAAAAACAGAAAGAAAAGGAAGAAGATGATAATACAAACTTGAGAGTTTCTCTCTCTACCTTGAAAGACCTTTTGGTTTAATGATTTCTTGGCGAAATCCTTTTGATCTGGTACGAAGTATGAGCAGAAAGGGGATTTTGAGGACCCATGAGAATCTTTGACAAAATTGATGATTTTGGGAAGAAACCCCCAATAGAAAATAATATAGGACAATTGTCATTGTCCTATATAGTGAAAACTAAAGACATAAGTCATAGTCTTACATCATACCTAAAGTCAATATACAAATTTAAATCACAATAACATACCTTAAAAGCTGACTGAAATCGACTATATCTTAGCACCATCAAGTTTAATTTCAAACCAAAAAAGTCGGGAAAACCGTATTAAAAGAAATATTGAAATAAGAAGCAAAACAATCAGTTGTCATACTCCACGAAGAAGTTAAGAACTACAACAATAAATAGATTACAGGTCGCCAGGTGTAACAACTTTGTGCGCTCCCAAGAACTAATGGAGCTGCAGAAGACAATGTATCATATTAACGTCAGAATATTTGATATTGATCAATTAAACATTACGAACAAAAAGAGTACCTAAGTTTTGATCCCTCTTCTCTTTTAACCGTACCAAATATTGCCATCTCAAAAGTCAAAAATGAAAAGAAAATAGTGCATTACCTTTAATTTTGAAGGGTTGAGCATAAACAGATGCCTTGCATCATCATGGCCACCTATTTCATCACAAAGATGAATATTGATAATTTAAAACTGAACAAAATCTAAAATACACATAAAAAAAAGTAAATAACTTATGATTGTGGTCGACCTAATTGCAATTTCGGCCATATAAATAAGAGAATGACATAAACTTCTGTTTTATAATGTCCATCTCATTCATTCAGATTTAGAATTTTTCTTTTTTGCACATAAAAAACACACATGAAGTTGAAAACTTTACTTAAAGAACAAAGATATTTCACACCAAGAATAGAATTCCAATCCAGAATGAAAAATACAATGTGTATATGTAGTAATCGAATTGAGATACTCAATAATTGAAAAATCAACAAAGACAACTAACTAATTAGATGACACCTTATTTAATGGACAACTAATAAATATAACTAACTGAGAAACTAACATGTATTTAATGGCCCTGCACTAATCATACACCAGCAAAATCACACTTCTTTTTTCTCGAATAACCAAAAACTTTAGAAAAAAACACTCTACTACCAATGCGATCCTAACACTAATAGCAATAAGAATCAAAACACCTTGATTTGATTTATTAACCTAATTTTCTAATGGAAAAAAAAAATCCAAAGTTAGTTTTTTTATATCATAAATGCTTTCATGTAACCCAATACTCACAAATCTGCGCCTTCGTATACATCAGTTCAGCTTCCATGTTTAGAACTCTACAGGCAAACACGAACCATAAAGTAGAAAATATTCAAATGAAATCAGTTTTAAGAACTTGATGACATAAAGGAAAGAAATAAGGAAATATAACTATAAAACAGACAATAAATATTATCAGATAAGATATGTTCACAATAATTATAAGCAATTAAGTCCATTAAATGACGACTTAACATACGCCAATAGCCTCTTGAAATTTGTGTTCAAGATCTGCCCACTGAGCCACGACTCGCGCCCGTCCATACACTGATTCAACAACAAATGTTTTCTCGGCATATAAGACATGTTTTAAACAACCCCCACACTTCACTTCATCAACAAAAATACCCCTTTGCTCGCTCTCTGATCCTAACAACACAAAATATATAAGAATATTTATGAAATAAATATGAGAATTAGACCTAGAAAATAGAAAATACCTTTAAATTTCCAATTATTCAAAACCCCTAAATAGTTTATTATCATTATATTCAATAAATTTGAGAGAAGAGTTTGGTTTTAGAGAAATGTTGGAACCTGATGCCTTGCTCCTCTCACTGTGAGCAACCTCAAATTATATTTATACTTCACTGTCCAACGGAAACCTGTTTGATCACACTTACCTAAACATAAATAATCAATACAAAATACTTGAAAACCCTATTACAATCGATTACAATTCGAGAGAAACCAACCAATAATTTGCGAAACCAGCCAATACTGATCGGAATTCGAGTGTGCACTTAAGTCCATAAAAAATAAAAGAAAAAAGAAAAGAGGAAGAAGAAGGATAGGAATCACCTGGAACAATTCAGTATATCAGACACCACCCTGAAACAAATAGTAAATGGTTAAGATCGAATATAGATAAAAATAATCCAACGGACAAAAAAATGGAAAAGTGAGAGAAAGAGAAGGTAGAAGAGTATTAAAACTACTATTTCTCTGTCTATCTTCTTCACCTGGTGTTCTCTCTCTGAATTCCAAAAAAAATCACACACACACACACACAAAAAAAAGAAAACCTTGAGGAAAAAAATCGGATGTGACAAAAGATGCACGAGGGTTGGATCGGAGAATTGAGAAAAAAACCGTAAAAACAAATTAAATATATCAAATATAAAAAGGATAATAATAAATGCAAGCCTTGAATTTTCTCTACCTTCTCAAAAAAAGATTAACCTAAAAATTGAAGCGTTAGAGAGTCGAACTTTCCACATCTATCTGCGAATTTTTTTTGGGTAAAAGATCAATAGAAGAATTGAGTTCTCTGGTATCAAAAAATATAAAATCTGGATGAAAGCCAGACATAAGAGGGAGAGGAAAAATCTTGAACGCTTGTGAAAATATGGAAGAGAAAGACGGAATGGAGATAACGTGTAAAAAGGAAAAATGAAAATATAATTATGAAGAAATATCGAGAAGAATTGGGAAAGTACCATATCTACGAGTCTTATGTTTTATTTTTAACTAATTAAAATTGAGAAAGAAAAGAAAATAGAAAGCCAATCATTTGACGCCATTTGTCATTCACTTGCCAGCAAGTGTGCATGTGAACGGAAAAAAAAATATAGAAGCCATATAAACTCTTTTTCACTGTTTGCACTCTTTGTGGCTAGACCCAAACAAATGTTCCAAAAAGCTCAATCTCAAAAGAATTAAAACCCCATCAATTCAAAGCCCAAAATAATTAAAATATTATCCAATCAATAGTTGACACTTGGAAAATTCTTGTCAGTTATTATCAAATTTCCTATATAGTATAGTAGATTTAATTTTGATAAAAGCTTTCATTCTATCAATGCGAATACTTGCGTGATCCTATAACTTTAACAAATTACTAAAACTCCATTAGGCTCCATTTTGGATGAGAGTATCCGAAGGGAATGATTTGAAATTCATAATAACAAACCATAGAGTTAGTTTGGTATTTCAATTCCTTACACTCCAATTTGAAACTATATTTTGAGTCATTTTGACGGATCTCAAAGACTCTTTGGTGGTAATAATGACAACTTCTTGAATTGGGTTTAACCCAAAAAGTTGGCTTGAAAAATTGTTGTCAATGTAACTGGGTTTTATTCGTGATAGTACAAACTAACTTGTTAAATAAAGATTCAACTTCATGCTACAAGATGAGAAGTCATGGTCACACTTTCTTGTTTTTTATTAAAAAAAAAAGATTTTTGGAGTTTATGATTGTGAATAAAGATGTTAAGAAACAATAGAACTTTTTACTTTTGATGTGGCAATGATGTGACACAATATGCCCAAAGTAAAGTTGAGTTTACAAGTTTATTATAACTACCACCTTAAATTATTTAGAGTCATTTTATATCTTATACTCCAAATTCAAACTTTCTCAGCCAAATGCAACCTTAAAGTATATATGTGCTAAAAAACTTTGAAACAAACAAATCTAGTGACGAAACTTGGATGGGCCATGAACTGTAAATCATAGAGTACTTTACAATATACACTTGTTACAAAAATCCATCAATTTATACATAATATTTATCGGTTGATACTAAGAGATTCACTAAATTTTATCAATTTACTCACAAAAGATTCGTCAATCTTAAGCAAATATTCATCATTTTGAATATAAAGGTTCGTTTTAACACACATATTTATGAGCCATTATACCGTGGACCTGGGCGAACCTTACATGTTGCACACAGTAATTTAATTCATCATCACATATAACTGATACATATCATCACATCTAAAGTGTACATATCATCACATATAACTTGAAAGAATTGCAAGCCTTACATTGCTAAATTGTACTTGATTAAAAATAGAAACGTTTAGAACAATCAAACAACCGAGTTTGTTTTGTGCAGTGTGTAACTAAATAGCAGCGGAATTAAAATAACAAATACAAGCTTTTAAAACTTTTTATACAAGGAATAAATTCTTGCAGTCATACTTTAAGCAAAAATATTTTTACTAGAAATGTGTATCAATAATTACAAATGAAAATATGAATAACTAGTAAAGATTACGAAAACTCCTATTGATTAAGATTGTTATAAATCATCACTACTCTTCCAAAAGTTAAGAGTCACAATCTTCAGGATTGGATCTTAATAAAACCGCAAAAGCATGGAAGAAAAATAACTCATTCAATAAGATGTTAGTGCAAATGTTGAAGCACGAGCAGTATTGCCTGCATATAAGTAGATTTGCTGTTGATCGAATAAATACTTTCAACTCTCAACTCTTATCTTTTCATGTATTTGCTCTGTATTCATATTTATATAAACATCCTTGATAGTAAAGAGTACTACAAAAGAAGAAAAGAGTATTTACATAATATATTGTAAGTAAATCACTTTAATTTGAGAATAGATAAAATCCAAGACTCCTAATAAGTCATGTCTTGCAACATACGGATTCTAACTAGGAGAAATATAATTACAACTTAAACTAATTATAATAATATACAAGATAATTACCAAATAAGAAAAGTATAAAGTTTTTCCTAAGTAATTAATATCTAATATATTTGGCAAGAAAGCCAAATAATATCTAGGCAAAATAAGACTCCTAAAGGGAATAAAAGTCTTAGAAAACTCATATGTATCATCAACATATTAGACTTCTAATTACTTTTTAACTCAAATTACAAAAGGGAATAAAAGTCTTAGAAACTTCATACGTATCAAACAACATATGAGAGCTAATTACTTTTAAATTCAAACATAATATTCCCTTCAAAATAGAAAACTTGAATAATCACCTAAAACTTGAATAATCACACATGATGAAAATCACAAGTATAAAACTTGAATTATCATCTAAAAACTACCCTAACTTGTTGCATAATAGAAATATTGAAAATAAAAAATCAATCAAACAGCAATTAGAAATATCAAAAGAAAATAACAACCACCAAATAAAAATATCTCTAGAAAAAGAGATAAAAACCCAAAGTAAAGAAGCACTCCCATTTGGTACAACAGCGGTAGCTTCAAAATCAACTCTTTATCATCCTCTTCTCGTAAAGAAATAGTACTACAATGAACATCAGTAGAACAAACTCCCCTAAATGTGTTACTGTTATATCAACAACATTGTGTGACAACATCCGCAGTAGCAGCAACTCCCCTTGAATTAATTAAGCACATCTCTACGAACAACATACGCACTAAAAGCTCCATCATCATCAACTATCCACTCCCCCCCCCCCCCCCCCCCCAATTATATTTTCCTCCTCTGGAGAAAAAGATCGAAATTATGAAGTAGGCCACAATGAGCAATAACAGAATCCACAAACTGCACTTGTCCCTATAAAACTATTGAGATGTGGAAATAAGCACTCTAGGCATGAGAACGTCAAAATCAGAAGTGCAATCGAGAATGTTAGAATACCCGCAGTAACATTCTGAACAACACCAGGAGCAACAACAAGCACAACAGAGACAGTGTAACCAGAACCATAAAAATACGTATTCATCATAAAAGAGTATTAGAAGGTCAAAAAGATGAGTCTTGACATTCAAAATGGAAGAGATAACCATAAAGAACCATGGCTGGCGAGCAGGAGGAATGCGAGGGACATAGCCTTAAGACATCAACATTCGAAAGATAAGTCTAGAAAAAGTTGGGACCACGTCGACATAGTAAACGTGAAAATGAACAAAACTTCATTAAACACCTGGAAGCTAAAGTTAAACGGCATCGTAATACCAAGCATATAAAGTGCGCGAGCATAAGCCTTAATGTCTCAATAACTGTTCACTGAAGGATTCTAGTTTGCACAACATCCATAAAAGGAGACAACCATGAAGAAGCGAACAAAGAGGAACATCGATCTCATGAATCACCCATTAGAAATCGAATCAACATATTAAAATCAAAAGGCACTGGTTCATCTACAAAGTCAGGAGTCTCAATAATAAAACTAAACACACAAAGGTTTAAGGTTAAAAATATTACCACGTACATAGACTCAACTGAAATAAAGTAACCTTCATTTTAAAAACCTCATCATGCAAATTGGCATAGAGCTCATACACCACAGAAACCTCAAAATGCATAACATCAACCACAGTAAGCAATAAATGATGACGTTTAAGAAAATTGTTCAATTTAAAAGAAATATAAAAACATTAAGTGCCTACGTTTTTCTTTAATCAAGGAGCAATCATCAAAAATAAGACAACCCTAACATAAATAACCCTTGAATAAGAAGGTTCAGAAAAAGATGTTACTCATATCAAAATCAGAACTGAATGTTGGCATGGGTATTGGAACATCCTCAACAACGTCTTTAGTAACACCTGCAGTAACATCTTTATATACAAAGCTAATATTATCTGTGGTATAACTATTAGCATCATTAAAAGTACGCATAGATAGTCCACGAACATTCACGACAACAAACTTCTCATTAGTTGAGATATTAGGAATAATACTCGATTGAGGGCTAGAGGTACCAGAAATAATGTCCTTGGTCTTTATAAAGAGATGTGACAATACATGGCTAATAGGTTCACCACAATCAATCAGAGATCGGTATAGCAGAAGAAAGAGTGTACCATGCCATAAACGTGAGTTATTCGAATTTAAAGAAATCGAACCTAACCTCCAAAGATAAATTTAGTGCAGAATCATCATAAGTGTCACTAGCAACATGCAGCGAGATTTGGTAAATTAAAACTGACTGGGGTGTTAGTAACACCAGCAGTAATATTCACAACGGACACCTGGGTTTAGAAGATGTTGCAAAGGTGTCAAAACACCCTTTTGACACATCTTGTGTGGCAGATCCAGCAGTAATCAAAGTAGTCATGGATGGTGATGATGGATTAAGTGAAAATCCAGACACAGTGGCAGAGCTAGGTATGACGACAACAAAGTTGAAGTGGTTGGACTCTTACTTGGGTTTCGAACAATGAATTGACACCTAAAAAGATTATTAATATTCCTGCATGAAAGATGTCAATCACTAAATCACACCATCTAAATAAGTTCGCAAATATATAAAAAATAAAGTGAATCATGCGAGTGTTAATGAGAAGTCACATTAGATATGATAAACAAAAGAGTTCATAAAGTTTTTAAACCTATAAGAACCCTATCAAACAAGGAAACATATTTAGGTTAAAATCCCTCGTGATATGGAAACCCAAATATACTAAGGGAATAGAATCTACATTTGACACAAGTCACTGTAAGATAGGAAAACACCTTGATTAACATTGTATTAATTCAGCCATATCTAACACAAACATTTATAACACCACACGAGATCCAAGTCCCACAAAGTCTTCTAAACGGAGAAGAAACTCACATCCACACATTGCACACGGGAGCCAAATTTCAATAAATAGACAAATATCATCAAGTGATGCATGTCCTTAAATTATGACTAAAATATAAAAAGGAAAATTCTCATACACAAATTTGATAAAAACACAGCTGCTACACAATATAATCCCGGATGTGATGACATCCTGGATGACATTCATCCACAAAGTCAATGAATTGAGAATTCTTAAGCAGTTAATGACATAGTCATTTTAAGTTGCATATGCCAATTATGTATTTTGTGTCCGGGAGTAGTAGTACCTCCACTTTGCAGCAACAGAAATAAAATAAAAATCTCATAAGATCATATTGATCATTGTTTTGATTTATCAATTTATTCTTCATCCCTTTTAGGATGGCTATGACTTACGTTTTGCATGTAATTGTGGTATTTTTCTCATATTTTTAAGTCGGTTTTTATATTAGTTTTAGCGGTTTTTGAGTCGATTAGTTAAGTTATTAGGTTGTTTCTCTCATTTTATTCTTTTTCGTGTTTCTTTTTTATTGTATACTTAATATGGTTTAATGGGTAATTAATTTGAGGCTTGGTGTAATTCTTGGGTTTTTTTGTTCCAAATTCCTATTTTATAGGTGATTAACACGAATTTGTCTTGATTTTTATTAGTATTTTAGTTAGTTTTTGTTATTGATTTTGGTATAAGTTGGATAGATTGGGCATATTTTCGTATTTTTGTGTCTCAAGATTATTTTATCATATTTTAATCATAATTAATTAATTTTATGATTAATCTAGGTATTTTGAAGTGTTTTGGTCTGGAGATGGTCGAGTGTGGGCTTACGAGTGGAGTTTTAGCAAAATCGAGCCTCGATTTGAAGTATTACGACTAACACTGGTACGTTGCCGATATTAGGTTACCTAGTGTCCGAGTCCGGCGCTAAGAAGCGCGCGCCACGCCCGACCATCCTGCCGAAGCCTGCCGACAGCACCCGCCCAACGTCGATCCGTCTCGGCCAATATCGAGCCATTTTGCAAAATTGTCGAGCCAATCGAGCCCAACTCGCCCCAAATGGTCTAGAATGACCATTTTGGGTCCGAATTGGTCAAACATGGGACATCCACACCTATAAAGTTTAATTGACCCATTTACCCCTAATTAAACCTATTATAAATAGAACCTTACTCTCATTTTGTAAAGACACCTCCTCCCAACCCATGCTTGGGTTTGGGACTTAATTTCTCTCTCTAGACTTAATTTCAAACTTTT
Organism: Phtheirospermum japonicum; assembly: GCA_014905375.1. Classification (NCBI taxonomy): domain Eukaryota; kingdom Viridiplantae; phylum Streptophyta; class Magnoliopsida; order Lamiales; family Orobanchaceae; genus Phtheirospermum; species Phtheirospermum japonicum. Next base: position 1,569,297 of record BMAC01000075.1, read on the forward strand.
CCTTGGGTTTGTAAGCTCAAGAAGAATTCAAGTATTCCCTTTGATTTTCATTTTGACTGTAATTTCATTCAAACTTTTGGATTCTCTCTTTAATTCAAGTAAGCTTTAATTTAATTTCATGATTTGTTCTTTAATTTCATTCATGTTCTTCAATTTTATTCTTTTTGCCTTAGCTCTTTGATTTCTTGTTAGATCTTATGAAGTTAGATGAAAATTAGATGAGTGCCACGTCTAGATCATAGATCGAGTCTTGGATCGTTTTTATTTTGAGTATTTCGTATGCTTTATTTAGGATTTTATTTTCATGCATTGTTTCATGCTAAATCTTAGATCCACTTCTTGTTACTTGTTATTTTACGTTAAGTTTCAAACTTTGACGTCACCTTTTCTTCCTATTTCCATTGATGCTTTCAATTTGTTCTAATTTTCATTATTTAGGATTTTATGATCATGCATGCATGGTTGTACTCTAGGCTATTCTATTTGTACTCAATGAAACTTTGCTTGTTCTTGCTTATTTTCATTCTTTCTTTGCATTTTCATTTCGAGGCATACGACGAGGCATACGACCAACTTGTATTTTACACTCCTTAGTGTAGTTTAATTAGTTATTTTCATAGTTTTGCATTAATTTATCAACTTCAAAAGCTACAAACACATTGATTCACACAAACAATCGAATTCCGATAATACCAAGCCAACGAACCTTTTATACCACTAAAACTACTCTTTCAAAATGGCGCTGTTGCAACTCGGCTTGGTTAAGGCTTTCGATTTGCTTGTAGTTTCTTTGTGTTTCTAGCTTTCTTTTGTATTTGACGTTTTTGCTAAGTATGTTAGGTACTTGTGGCTATGGTGAATACATTCCCAACATGGGAGGGCATGGTGTAAACCATGTTGGGAATGGGGTGATGTATAATGGATTTGGCAACGTGGGAGGGCATGGTGCAAACCACATTGCCAATGGTGGATTCGGCTATGGTCAACCCAACATGGGAGGGCATGGTGCAAACCATGTTGGGTCGAGCGGCTTCATGGGTTCAAACGGTTCGTATGGAGGTTATAGAGCCCCTAATCCTCAGATTCCAAACATGTATAATGGAGGCTTTGTTAATCCAAATGGGATCGTTAGTAACCAAAATCTGAGTTCCACTCCGTATGAAGGATATGGTGTTCCGAATCACTTCCCGAATATGCATAATTCGACATCCGGTCTATATGGTGCTTTTAATGCTCCCAATCAATGCACAAACATGTATAATGGTGGCTTCGGGAATCCAAATGGCAATATGGGTGGTAAGAATCCGATTCCCGGCTCGTATGGTGGTCTCCCAACTTACAATTTATCCGCTAAAGATCTAGATGCTTATGAGTTGTTTGGAGGAGGCAGATCCATTATCGCAAGTGGCCCCCCCATCCGCACTATGGGGGATGTTAACAAATCTTTTTTGGGGGTGTTCACTCCTCCCAAGCCAAAATCTTCTCAACCAACATATTTTAATACTCATGTAATGAGCTTGGCTTTATCCTCTACGATGCTTGAGTTGATAAAGAAAATAGTGGCTTTGGAGGATCAAATCGCTAAGTTGTCTAGCCCGATCCCGGTTCCCCCATGTGCATTGTGTGGATTATTTGGTCATGAGACCACGTATTATCCTTCAAATCTCTTGTTCAATATGACGATGTCTCATTCGGAAGAAGTATATGGAGGCCATGGATATCCGGTGGGATTCGGTTGTGCTATACCATCTTTTGCTCCACCGCCAACTCATAATTCTCTTGTTACTCCTCATGTGAGCCCGTTTCATTCGACGATCCCATTGATTTCTCTCACCCCATCTCTCGATCCGGATCTCTTGGTCATTAAGCGACAATTCTCAAGTCCACCTTCACATATTCTTCCGGTCACGATCCTTGATAAGTGTGGGGTGGTTGATAATATGGGTGTCTCGCCGTCATAAGAGGACGTGGTTTCATTTTTGAGTGTTTTTACTCCTCTTGAACCTTTACCTTTTACTTGAAAACAATCTTTCGAAGAGTGGATACATATGGACTTGATCAAGAATTTGTTCGAACGAGTATATATGGAGGAAAGGAGCATTGAGGAAGAGGTTGTCCGGGAAGTCTATATTGAGGATCGTTGTGAGGATGATGATCCCCTTGTTCATACCGACGAGCCCATTGTGTTTCAATGTGGCAATTACTTGAGTGAAGGAGATTATGATTGTGTCATTGAGGGCACCGATAAATTATTGGTGGGGAGGTGGAGATTTCTGATGATAAGATTAGAAAGCTTAAAGAGTATCTTGAGGGGATCGGTGATTTGTTCAAGTTAGCCTCTAACGAGGTCGAGAGGAGGCACAAGCCCGAGCTTAAGCCTCCTCCATATCCCCTCAAGAGTGTCTATTTGGAAAGAGAGGAGAGCAAGCCGATTATCATCTTTGCCAATCCGGAGCAAGAAGAAGAGGAGGAGTCGATTGAAGAGCTTAAAATTCGTAAGGGTGCAATTGGTTGGAGACCTGGAGGTAATAAGCGAGCTAGTCCTTGGACTTACTTGCATAAACTCGTCTTGGAGGATGATGCCAAACCACCTTGAGAATTTCAAAGGCATTTGAATCTAAAGTCTAAGGAGATAGTGGAAGACGAGAAGATGATCAAGGATAAAAAAGGAAAGTTATTGGCCATGAGGGATAAAACGGAATGGAGGATGTTGATCGAGTTTAAGAAGTTTCATGCGGCCACCAAGAAAGATCGTTTCCCTCCCCCGTTTATCGACCACATGATGGACAAGCTAGCCGGCTATTACTCCTTTTATTTTTTTGATGAGTTATCGGGTCACTTCAAAACCACAATTCCACCCGAGGATCTACCCGTGACGACTCCTACTTGCCTGATTGGAACAATATCCGGTCACTACCTCTATTGGATCTTGGATGAGGTTTCAGGCCACTTTAAAACCACAATTCCACCCGATAAGTAAGATAGGGCTTTAGTGGCTCCTCTCATTTTCTTTTCCCCTTGACCAAAAAGGGAGTTCGTCAAGCTAGTGATGTAAAACAAGCACTTCTTGGGAGGTAACCCATTTTTTTGTTTATTTCTTTTATTTTTACATTTCTTACTTTCTTTCTTTCTTATTACAAAAATCCAAAAAATATACAAAAATTGAAAAATAAAAAAAAAAATTGTTGTCTTTTGGTTCTTTTTAAACCTTGTTTTGTTTTGTTTAGATTCATGTACATATTTGCTTGTATGTTTATTTGACTTTGTGTGACTTTCCGTTTTAGTGTTTCAATTCCCGAATCCACCCGTTGCCGATTTGATAAGCTAATAGCGTTCATGGAGCCGGGGGAGACAAGCCAAACTCGATTTTCGTTGGAATTGCTTGGATGCTGATCCAAACTTTTGTGCACCCCTTTTTAATAAATTAATTTAAAAGCACGTCAGTTTGCTCGCAAGAGTACGAGGTACTTGTAGGGTGATGAGTTTGACTCGAGTCGTATCTCTCGAGGAAACAACTGTTCGGTCTTTCGGATGTTTTTCTCAATTTACGAACTAAAATAAAATACATGTACAATTGGGGTTTTAAAAGATGTTGAATTGATCATTATGAACTAAAGCAATAATTAAACTAAAACTAATTAAACTAATTACTTTAAACTAGATTATCAATTATGAGCTATAATTAAACTATCAATAATACGCAACAATAAATTAAACCTAATTAACTTATCTAAGGGCATGAGCATAAGAAATTACCACTAAGCAATGTATCATAAGAATATATAAAACGAATAACTAAGCATAAATCAACTCGCATAAATAAACTAAATTAACCAATATCCAATATCCAAGCATAAAATGATTAAACTAATTAAACTAGAATTAACTAAGAGATTAACTAAGAATTAAACTAAGAAATTAACTACTAAATTAACTAAGAGTTTAGAAAACTTATTGTAACTACTAAAAGCAATGAGAAGCTCCAGCTATTCCGGAGTTGCACGTCGATCTTGGGAGAAGATTGAATCCCGAACGCGAATTCGATGTTTTTGGACGCGTTGTTCTTCGATCCTTGATCTCCGTCTTCAAATCTCGTTATGAGATGTGGAATTACGTTTATTATAAGCTAAGAAACCCTAGGTAGTCGTGTATCTCTCCCAAAATCCGAAATATGGAGGGTTTATATAGATATTGCAAGTCTTGGCGCACAAGAAATCCTAAAATCCGAATTCTGGGCTGTCGCGTCGACGGTGCGTCGACTGACGTGTGCCGGTGCTCGGCATCGCCACTGCCTGAGCCGAACTTTTGTGTTCCTTTCAAAATTAAATTCTGGTTAACAAATACGCGTCTACGTTTTGAAAGGGTATTAGTTCGCCCGCAAGAGAACGGGGTCACTTGTAAACTGATGAGTCAACTTGGGTCGATCTCTCGAGGAATGGGAATCGGATTTAACGATATTTATTTTACTGATATCACAATTCTATCTAAAAACACACGAACACATTGGGTTTTGTAAATGTTTCAATTTTAATAACTTAAAATAAAAACGAGTTCTTCTTGTCTCGAGGGTGTCAAACTCTCGACAAGTGATGAGAATAGTAAAAGGTGTAAACCAAATAAGAGCTTTTCCTAATTGCACCAACGATTATAAACATGCTTTTGACTAATAATGCATCAACTATAACACCCTAATGTTTGAACAATTTCAGCAACCCATTAACACTAACGATTAGCAATATTTCGAAACACAATAATATGAAAACAAACTATCAATAGATTATCCAAAACAATTGTTCATTCCATAATCCCAAACATAATAGTATCAATTCCAAACATCCAACACCTTAACTAAAGATCAACGAAGTATTATCTAACATGTTCCCAAACTATTCATAACACAATCCAAATTAAACTACTAGAAAAACATCAAAACTATGAGTTCAGAAATTACGATTCGTTGAACTACTTTCAACGAGTGAAGAGGATGAACAAAAGCACTCCGAAAGCTGCGTAGAATCCCAAGGGTTGTCACGACCCCAGAACCTTTTCCACGGGCGGAAGTTGCTGCGACCCGAACCTTGATACGGAATCGAACAGTTTTATGCTAGAGGTATGAGAGATGTGTCAAATCTCTCAACCTTTGGGTGTTTTTGTGGTTCTCTAACCTAGTTCCAGCCTGCAAAGGGCCTCCAAGGCGGAATAATCTCGAACCCTAGCCCCCTCAGCCGTTTTAAACAAGTTTCAGCCGTTTCGTAACTGAAAATCCCCAGAAATCTGCGTTCGTAACGCTCTTGTCCGATCGGACAGAGGTCTTGTCCGGTCGGACGGAAGTATCTGCCCTCCAGTCCGGTCAGACAGAGGTCTTGTCCGGTCGGACGGAAGTGTCTGCCAGAATTCCTGACACTGGGTTTTGACACTGGGTAACCCAGTGTGGATGACATACCCAGTGTCAGCTGCAATGTACCAAATCAGGGCCCAATTTTTTCTTTGAAACTCCACTCGTGGGCCCACACTCGTCCACCTTAACACCGAAAGACTTCAAAATACCTAAAATAAACATAAAATGTGGTAAAATAAGTCGAAGATACATAAATACGAAAATATGCTAAATCAATCCAACTTATACCCAAAATTAACAACAAATCTAACTAAAACACTAGCCAAATATACAAAAATCATGACAAATACGTGCGAGTCACTGCCTGGGTGTGCTCGTCTACTGGGCGTGTGCGTCGAATGACGCGGGCTTGCATCGACGCTTCAGAAAGTTGCGTCGACCTTGCGTTGACTGATGCCCCTTTAATCGACGCTTCAGAATGTTGCGTCGACTGACGCCCCTTCAATCGACGCTTCAGAACATAGCGTCGGCAGTGCGTCAGCCTTGCGTCGACTGACGCGGATCATGGCTCGCGTCGACGGAGCATCGACGCTCGCGTCAGTCGACGCGACAGAGCGTCTGTCTCCGTTTCTCGATCATTTGCTACTCGTTTCACCGGAAAGCTCGTTCTCGTATTCTTGAACATCGAACTTCATCTATTACGCGCTGAACTCTTCCGGTTACTTAGCTGTAAGGTGAAAACAACGAAATATCACCTATTTGCATCAATTATGATTAAAATACGGTAAAATAAGTCAGAACTATAAAAAACGGAATTATGCTTAAATCGTCCAACTTATACCAAAAAAAAAAAGAAAAACGTACTAAAATACTAATAAAAATACCCCACGCTTTATTGGTTTTTTCGTCCTCAAACAAACGATAATTTCAAAGTATAACTAGAATGAAAATCAGTTCAAGCAAAGAGTCGTGCTATGCTACATACATAATTTTGAAAATATAGGTACAAGTTACGCAACGTCAAACACTTGACCATTATTACATCGTCGTTTCAAAAACAAAATCATGCTTTCTCACTAAGAATAATATATAAGTACGCTCAAAAGCACTCAAGTATTTTCTGCATGGGACGTGTATACACTCAAATCATACAATTACAAGCACAGTAAATAAGCACACAAAGTCAATCTCTTTTCAATCGCAAATTAAGTGTGCTGTCAAAACTAAGAATCAGAAAAGGTCTTTACGGGTTGTAGTGTAAGGTTCTTTGGACGGGTATGGAATATATAAGTCGTGTGGCTAATCGCTCACTCAACCTAATCTAATCAAGAAGCAAGTTGCTTCACCTCGCTCAAAAAATAAAAACCTCACTTAACTCTCATAACGTAGCCATTAAACTAGGCTATTTCTCAACTCGTGACTCTATCCGACTGTAAGCTTAAACCACTCAAAAGAAATTGAAGCTTAAAAATATGCTTCCTTACAACACAACTCATGCCTTTAAACATTAAGCTTCATAAGAAAATTAAAAATAAAACACAAGCCTTAATTAGCGCGTAGGCATTTACATACATGATTCAACTAGACTCACCATCCTTCATTTTCTTCTTTTTTATTTTTTTTAATTTTCCCCTTTATTATTTTTATGGGGTCTTTCTCTCTTTTTTTTTTAGATGGTGGTCCTTATTTAAAAATTAATAAATTCCTAATAAAAATTCCCAAGACTCAAATAACCAATAAAAATACGAACTCCTACCCCATGCTTTCAATGGGTTGTAGGGGTCGTCTAAACACACTCATGGCTATAGGCATGGATTATTTGGCTATGATTGGCTCATTCGGAATTTATAGTGGCTAAAGTTTATGAGTATGGCCGGAATAGGGTTTTATATTTGCCTTATCCTCATTTTCAAAGTCAACTACACACAGCGGTTTCAAAGAGATATCAAGACTGAAACTTACTCAAGCACATGCAATGACGATAAACACTCAGGCTACTCAATGGCTTTTTGCATGAAAAAGTTTTGAATTGACACTGCTTTTAAGGTTTTGTGAAATCAATTGCGTCCAAGTACCTTTTTACAATATATAAATAATTTTGAAAAATTTTAAGCACTTATGCACGCTCAAAAGACTAGAATAAATAATCAAACATAATTAAATTTGACAGGAAATCCATACAAACACAAATAAGCATAGAAATAGCGATCAATCACATCAAAAATATGCATTTCAAAACAAAAGACATCAAATTGCACTAACCATACTCAACCACCCCCCTCCCTAAAAACTTGGCAATCTCCTGATTGTCATAAATATTAAAGAAAATAAGAGTATGGGAGATAAGAAAACATCCCTGAAAATTTGATGGCTGAGTCTCTCTAAAAACGCATGTGCAATTATCCTTCGTCTTAGATCGCGTGACTAGATTGTCCCGAACAAATCTATAAACAATAACAAACAAACAAAACATGATTATGATCAATTGCGATACGCAAGTGCCCGATGGCACGTCTTTTTGGATTTGAAACGGCCAGATTGCGGCCAACGTCATAAATGGATGGGTTGCAGCTCATCCAAAGGTTGTCGGGCTGTGGCTAACTTGGGTCGGATTGCGACCTCGATCGATGAAATCATCATTTTCCCTGATTGCTGCGGTAAGAGGTAGGTTCAGTGGTTGATCGTCATTGTTAACGCCTCGAGTGGAACTAGCGGTAAGGCCTTGCGGTAGCGAGCTTCCGCTATATAACCATTTTCCAGAATAGGCAATTTATCGTATTTTCTGCACATCAACACACACATAAACGTACCACGACAATTGACACAATATAAAAAGACAGAAATAAAATAAAAGAAAATAAAGAAAATAAAACGAAAATTAACTAACGCTTGGGTTGCCTCCCAAGAAGAGCAACATTTAACGTCATATGCTCGATGCAATTACTTGATCAAATTCTAGCTCGTGGTGGGTCCACGAACTCCTTCTTGGTACGATCACGATTCTTCATATAATCCTTGAAATAAGGCTTAAGTCGATATTTGTGGACTTGGAATCCCGTCTTTGCACTCTCATTATAAATAGTGGCGACTCCATACTCATCCATATCCCTTATTAAAAACGGTCCACTCCATGCAACTTCAAAATTGGTTGGATCAAACTTACTATCGGAATTATATAGCACTAGTTGACCAACCTTGAACTTCTCGTTAAAAACTTCGTTCGACTTCTTCTTCTTCTTTGCCCAATCCTTGCTATTAGCCTCATCCTTTTTCTTCGTACGTTTAAAATTCTTGTAGGGGTCGAGGGAAACACATCTTGAATGATAATGCGGTGGCTTCGTCTCTTCTCTTGGCGCAAACATCGAACGATCTCGTTGTGGTCTCAACTCAACCTTTGGCTCGTTTTCAGGCACGTTAAACTTCATGGGCAATCCATCCTCAAATACCCCTACATTATCAAACTCTTCAATCATGACAATGCTCAGGAGTTCATTCACGCAAGAATCTACTAAATCAACAGTAGAACATTCGTCTTTTATAAATGGTGCAGGAGTCTTGTGAATATCTTGAAGTGAAAACGTCACCGTTTCGCCTAAAACGGACATAGTCGCCCTTCCCTTGTTTACGTCGATCACCGTGCGCGTTGTAGACATGAATGGACGTCCTAATAAAATTGTATGCTCTCGATTCTCGCTTTGTACATCACCAACGTCCATAATGATAAAATCGACCGGCACTACTAGCTTGTCTACTTGTACTAAGACATCCTCCACAATCCCCAAGGGTCGCCTTATCGTCCTATCCGCCAATTGTAATTTCATCGTGGTCGGCTTCAGCGGTCCTAGGTCAAACTCCTTGTAAATTGAGTGGGGCATCAARTTTATGCTAGCGCCAAGATCGAGCATCCCTCTTGCTGTTTGTCCATTCCAGAGAGAAATAGTTATGCAAAAACTCCCGGGATCCTTCTCTTTAGGTGGCAATGGTTTCTTAAATATATCTCCAACTTCTCTTATCAGAGCCACAGGCTGATTTGTAGCCAAACGCCTTTCCTTTGATGCTAGATCTTTGAAAAACTTCATAAACGCCGGCATTGTCTTTATCACCTCTAGAAGGGGAAGGTTAATATTAACATTCTTCAGTAAATTGTATAACTCCATGAATTTTTTATTCTCCTTGGCCGGACGTAGGCGACTTGGGAAGGGAACATGATCATACACAGTCAACTTCTTGGGCGGTGAATTTAAGGAATCGTGGGGTCTTCAGCTGTCGGCCTCGGATTATTTGGATTGGAAGATTTATGCATTAGATCAGCCGAATTGGTTGCATCTGCTTGTGGTTGGGTTTCGGCCTCCTTCTTGTCTTCCTCCTTTTCTAGCTCGATGTCGTTATCCACTTCTTTCCCGCTTCTCTGCACTGAATAGCCAAGGCTTGTTCTGTTTGGCTTGGAAGAGTATTTTTCTACTTCTTCAATGATGCCATGTTAGTTGCCAATTGTCCTACCATTATCTCTAATCTTCTTAGTCCTGACAAATTTTCAAGAGTGCTTTTGGCCATTTCAGCCATCATCGTTCTCAATTCTTTCATATCGTCTCGAACTCCCTTCATTTCCTCCTGAACATGTGTGAGTCCGTCTCGGTTCCGAATAGTTTTGGCCACTTGGTTTTTTTGCCAGACTAAAAGTTGATCAGTCGACTGAACTGTAGTAGGTGTTTGCCCTTGCACATGGAAATTATTCGGGGGCGGTGGTAGTGGTGCTTGCATGTGTGGTGGTCTCTGCCCGGAATGTTGTTGGTTCGAATAATACTGGATGGCATTGACGTCCCCTCGTTGTTCGTAGTTGGATGGACATAAATTCGCTAAGTGTTCGGGAGACCCACATTGGTCACATGTCGCTACGACCTCCCTTGAAGAAACTTGACTCGTTCGTTGGGCTCTTGATCCTTCTAATTCTTCATTAAGTACTTCCCTAATCATCTCCTTGATCGTTTGACCATCTCTCACCAAAACCTTAACTCCTTCTTCTTTATCTGTCTCGGTGGTGGAAACTTCATTAAATTTCAATTTACGAGGTCGTGAGTTGGTTTATCTAGATTTCTCGCTTTGTTTCTCCAACACTCGTTTTGCCTCGAGGGCCGTTAAATCACCAAAGTCTCCTCCGGCCGCTATTTCAACTTCACTTTTCCCCATGTTCAACAAACCATCAAAGAAAAATTGATTAACCATCTCGGGAGAATAGTTATGGTGGGGGCATGCTTGTAAAAGTGTCTTGTAGCGCTCCCATGATTCATGAAATAATTCCCCCTCCAACTGTTCAAAGGTAGCGATTTGCCTCCGAAGTTGCCCCGTTGTCTGTGCCGAATAATATTAATTTAAGAACTTCTCGCTTATCATCTTACAATTAGTTAACGATCTTGGTTCTAAGGACAGTAACCATGTCTTCGCCTTGTCTTTCATGCTATAGGGAAAACAAATCATTTGCATCTCTTCCCGGTGAAGTCCATGACCTACAAATCTTCCTACCTCATCGATAAAGTAGTTTAAAAATGCTAAAGGGTCTTCATGGGCATTTTCGTGAAAAGTTGGAAGTAAATTGAGTTGATGCGGTTTAATCTCTACTTCCCTTGCAGTCGGTCTAAGAACAATAGCGGACCCATAAGGCACAACCTTCGGGCATGCCAAATCTCATTGTCGAGGTGCTCGGGGGTGTCTCGGTGCTCTTTCTTTATGATAGGCAGCCTCATAATCTCCTTCGTGATCTTGGTCGTCGAACCTTTCATCTACAAACTCTCGCCGAGGGATTGGTTTGTCAGGATAATCTTCAAACACTTCATCGTCATGTTGAGCATTTCTTCCTCTATTTCCTTGAACACTTCATTGTTTGGTGGTTGAATGTTACCTCCAAGGTATCGCGGCTTGCTTCCATACTCTCCCCGACGTCTTCGTGGAGGTTGAAAAGGTAGCTCATTATTTAATGCATCGAACAACTCATTGTGATTGTCCTCATGATTCGCTCTTCTAGCCGTATCTTCGGGAATTTCGTCGCGCACGAAATCAGTTGCTGTTGAAGAATCGTCCTCGGGAATAAAAATGGGTTTTTGTATTGGTGGGTTCGAACGATGGATGTGTTCAATGAATGGTACTAGATCACGGTGAAGCGATCGCCTTCCTTGCATAAACTCAACAATACATCAACGTACCAAATGGCAAAGACCCAGTGCGAAAATAAAATAAATAAATAAATAAAAAGAAACTAAAAACTTAAAACGAAAAATAGCCTATATTCCTACTCGTTGTTTCCCTGGCAATGGCGCCAAAATTTTTGATCTAAACTTTTGTGCACCCCTTTTTAATAAATTAATTTAAAATCACGTCAGTTTTCTCGCAAGAGTACGAGGTACTTGTAGGTTGATGAGTTTGACTCGAGTCGTATCTCTCGAGAAAACAACTGTTCGGTCTTTCGGATGTTTTTCTCAATTTACGAACTAAAATAAAATACATGTACAATTGGGGTTTTAAAAGATGTTGAATTGATCATTATAAACTAAAGCAATAATTAAACTAAGGCTAATTAAACTAATTATTCTAAACTAAATTATCAACTACGAGCAATAATTAAACTATCAATAATACGCAACCATGAATTAAACCTAATTAACTTATCTAAGGGCATGAGCATAAGAAATTACCACTAAGCAAAATAAGTCAGAACTATAAAAATACGGAATTATTCTTAAATCGTCCAACTTATAGCAAAAATGAATAGAAAAACGTACTAAAAATACTAATAAAAATAAGGACAAATCTACTCTAATCAGATGCTTAAGTCGACCCCACCGAGCTCGACCGAAAACTCGCTCGGTTAAGGAAGTTTCTATTTCACCCCCTCCCCCCTTTTACTTGATTTTCATTAAAGATGCAATGAGGTCATTGCATGGTTTAAGTGTGGGGTGGGTAGGTGGTTAGGGTCCGAATTTTAAAAGTACGATTTGTCCTTTCTTAACTCGAAGCCTTGACGAAGTGACGCTTATTAATTGCGCATTTATATGGTTGAGTCATTTTTATGTCTTTTGTGTCTTTATTACATTGTTGAGCAATCACCATATGCTTGGAAGTTTGAATAGTTTACTTGTCGGGTTTTTACATGTTTATGCCCTCTTATGCAAGGAGTTGAATTTTTGTGCTTCATCCAAAACCCGCATATATATATATATATATATATATATATATATATATATATATATATATATATAATCAACATTTACTCGTGAAAGGATTGCAACATTCTAAAACCTCTTTTGATTTTGTTTCCAAAACCCGATGCAAACTAGTGAGTAGCCTTGTGTGAATTATCGGTTTTGCTTGCATTTTTATGGATATTGCATTGAGGTGGCTTGATTTTACTCGTACATGATTGAATTTGAAAATGACCTCGAGGCACATATATCACCCTTATTCCAGCCATATCCAAATATATAAACTACTTAAAAATCCAAATGAGCCCCCTTGAGTCTATGCCCCATTTCTTGTTATTCGAGCTCGATTTTAGCTCTTATATCTTCATAAATTGTGAGGTAAGAGTGTATATTATGAGTTGACTAGAAATGTGAGGGAATCAATTGTGGGTTTCAGGTTTTGAGTTGCTTATACAAAAAAAAAGCAAAATTAAAAAAAGAAGAGAATAAAACTCCAACACAAATCACGAAATAAAGCGTGCGTTCAAGCGAAAAGCCTAATTCAAAAAGACTAAGTTTGGTAAAAAGAAATTAAATTCAAAAAGCTTCTAAGTGTTGTGAAATAAAGTCGGAAAAGTGTGTGAGTGTACAAAAGGGTTTCGAACGAAAGTCTGGTGACTTGGGGAAGGGTAAAGCGATTTTAAGCTTCGGTCTTTAGAAGTTAGGATTTCGTGAGTTATTGATCACGTTTGATCGTGTGTTAGCCACTATATCCATATATTCCACACCTTACCAAAGAGCCATCATTACAAACCGAAATAAAGACCTCTTTCGATTCTTGTTTGGTCATGTACAATGGGTGATTTTGAGTTTCTAATTTGTGAAATCTTGACGAGATGCAAGCATTATCTGACTCGAGCGTATACACGTCCCATATAACAAACACTTGAGAGAATTGAGCGAACACCCTCAAAATCCCATTTGTGAAGAAGTCATCAATTTGGTTTTCATATTGCGAAAGAGTAATATGAACAATGCTTGACGATAACGAGTTTATGTTGACAATTTCATCATATTAAAAAGGATAAGTACCAGGGTTTCTCTTTTTACATAATGCTCATTGCATGTACATTCTCAATTCTTTTCGTTGTTCGAGGACGAACAAACCGATAAGTGTGGGGTGGTTGTTTTTCATGTAATTGTGGTGTTTTTCTCATGTTTTGAGTCGGGTTTTATATTGGATTTAGTGGTTTTTGAGTCGATTAGTTAAGTTATTAGATTGTTTCTCTTATTTAATTGTTTTTCGTATTTCTTTTTGATTTTATACTTAATATGGTTTAATGGGTTTAATTAATTTGAGGTTTGGTATAATTCTTGGGTTTTTATGTTCAAAATCGCTATTTTATAGGTGATTAACACGAATTCGTTTTGATTTTTATTAATATTTTATTTAGTTTTTGTTATTGATTTTGGTATAAGTTGGATAGATTGGGTATATTTTCGTATTTTTGTGTCTCCAACTTATTTCATCATATTTTAATCATAATTAATTAATTTTATGTTCAATTTAGGTATTTTGAAGTATTTTGGTCTGGAGATGGTCGAGTGTGGGCTTACGAGTGGAATTTTAGCGAAATCGGGCCTCAATTTGAAGTATTATGGCTGACACTAGGTACGTTGCCGACATTGGGTTACCCAGTGTCCGAGTCTGACGCTTCCGAGAAGCGCGTGCCACGCCCGACCATCTTGCCGAAGCCTGCCGACAGCGGCCGATAGCACCCGCCCAGCGCCGAGCCGTCTTGGCTAATGTCGAGCCATTTCGCAAAATTGTCGAGCCAATCAAGCCTAACTCGACCCAAATGGTCTAGAATGACCATTTTGGGTCAGAATTGGTCAAACATGGGACATCCACGCTTATAAGGATTAATTGACCCATTTACCCCTAATTAAACCTATTATAAATAGACCTTATTCTCATTTTGTAAAGACACCTCCTCCCAACCCATGCTTGGGTTTGGGACATAATTTCTCTCTGTAGATTTAATTTCAAACTTTTCCTTGGGTTTGTAAGCTCAAGAAGAATTCAAGTATTCCCTTGGATTTTTATTTTGATTGTAATTTCATTCAAACTTTTGGATTCTCTCTTTAATTCAAGTAAGCTTTCTTTTAATTTCATGCTTTGTTCTTCAATTTTATGCATGTTCTTCAATTTTATGCCTTTTGCCTTAGCTCCTTGATTTCTTGTTAGATATTATGAATCGTCCATGGAATCTAGATGAGTGACACGTCTAGATCATAGATCTTGTCTTGGATCATTTTAATTTTGAGTATTTCATATGCTTTATTTAGGATTTTATTTTCATGCATTGTTTCATGCTAAATCTTAGATCTACTTCTTGTTACTTGTTATTTTACGTAAAGTTTCAAACTTTGACGTCACTTTTTCTTCCTCTTTCTATTAATGCTTTCAATTTGTGCTAATTTTCATTATTTAGGATTTTATGATCATGCATGCATGGTTGTACTCCAGGCTATTCTAGTTGTACTTAATGAAACTTTGCTTGTTTTTGCTTATTTTCATTCTTACTTTGCATTTTCATTTCGAGGCATACGACGAGGCATCCGACCAACTTGCAATTTCATTTCCTAGTTTAGTTTAGTTAGTTATTTTCATTGTTTTTCGTTAATTTCTTATTGTCCCAAGCTACAAACACATTGAATCCTTGCAAACGAATCCAATTCCGATAATATCGAGCCACATGAACCTTTATTTTCAAAACCACTAAAACTACTCTTTCAACTTCCTTCATAATACAAGATATTCATTTGAATGAACTGGGAGAAATGCACATTTTTGCGAAAGACAATCACAATTATTTTTCAAACTTTTAACCCATTCAGATAACACACTCTGGGAACGAATGTAAAGCATCTAGACACTTATGCAAGGAATTCCTAAAAGAATATAAAATAAATAAATGAAAATTTAATAGACAATGTTGCGATAAATGTGAGGTTAGATGACGCAACATGCAGAACGACACTCATACACACAACCTATAGAGAGATTCTCTAAAAGAAAAGCTCACGTACTCTAATGCCTTGGTGCTAATGTCTACTTACCAATATTTAGTGTTAATATACTCTATGCGAATAATGACTTTCTCAACCAAATCTCATATTGTGTGAAATTGAAAAATGATGGGTTTTGTACGAGAGTGTTAAACAAGTATCTTTGATATCTCAGTCGCATTAGAGTTATCAACAAAGCAGTTAATGTGTTTTCAAGTGAACTGTTCCCTTTAAAAATTTTGAAAAACCACAATAATTGAGAACAACCACAAATTATCATGTACTCAAGTTCTCCTAACGGAAAAAACACATTAACATATTCATACATACATCATAACATCATGTTGTTGCCCCAAAACACAAACTCTCTTAAAATATAATAATTGTCATATTTAAGTTCAAAAGAGAGTGGAAAATAGAGAGATCTTACCGTAGTACATTTCGACGATGTACAACCTATACTTACCATCTTCCTGAGTGTAATCACTTTCTCTTGAAAAGGAAAAGTGTTAGCAACAACAAAATCAGCATCAGACACAGTTCTAACTTTAGCAACTTTGAATGTTACTGGCAGTGTTGGAACACCTACAACAACAACACCGAACTTCAGAGTGTCAGATTTAACAGAACTGTTCTAAACAACATTCTCAACATGAGAATGCCCCCCCCCCCCCCCCACCCCACCCACCCACCCCCCACAAAATTGGGTTTAGCTTTAGTCGTGATAGATGTTGGTCCTAATCTTGGAACATTTAGCAACACATCCTACAAAACTCTTTTAAGAGATCCACTTCGATCTTTTGAAATACAAACAGGTCCAATCTAGACACCTGTACATCAACAGAAGAGGAAGATTCACAAAATATGACTAAGTTAGAATAGTCTTCCCTGTATTTTACAAACAAATCGTTAAATATGGCACTCAAGATGATTGTTCTTGTTCGAAGATTATACATACAAGAAGTATAAATGTCAAAACGTTCCAAGAACAACCATAAAGAAATTTTGAAATCAACCTTATTTGCAACACAGTGGCCATTCAATATAAATCCAACGCACTTAAACACATAAAAACGTGTAGTGTTTAATGCCTCAACACAAAAAACTATTATCAAATAATTTGAACTTAAAAAAACATTAGCAAAATTTTGAAAATACCAAAATTTTCTACTAACCAACCTATCTCTAGGTGCATAAAAATTATGAGAAAAATTCCACTCTATCAAACAAGAATAAAACATTCTCAAAAACCACATGATGACTCAATTAGATTTCAATGAACCTCAAACCGTATATGTTGTAAACTTTTTTAAACAAAAACTCAAATGATTCAAGAGTATCCGAATTCCCATCATAAAAGAAAACCCAAGTGAATAAAACATCATTAAGAAGAACAAGACGGTACATCATACCACATAGATTTTCACATTCAATAGGATTAACAACATCTAAGGCAAGATAACCAGAGACTAAAAACTTCTTCTTCATGAGATGATGTTCACAAGTTAGTTTTCCATTTATCCATGCAAAATCGACACTACTAATTATAATGTTTAGTTTAGGTAAATCACAACCAGCTTCAAATTTAACCATTTTCTTGATTATTTTCAAATCCACATCCCCGATCTGTTGGTGCCATAAACCAAGAACATCAATATTAGAAATGCAACAAGGTTGGGTACTATGAAATATGTAATAATGATCAGTTGCTCTTAAACCTACAAGAGAACAAGTGTTAGAAATATCAAATACTTCACAAGAATTTTTACCAAACTTCACATCTGAACTATCATCACAAAGTTGGTTTATACTAAGATGATCAACCACAAGACCTTTAGTATAAAAACATAAAAAAGCTTGAGTATATCATAATCATTAAATGTACCTTTACCAACTGTCGTATAATGAAGACCAGAAGAAACACAAACTTGACTTACGTTCAGAAACTCAAAATTAGTCAAATAACTCAAAATACCCATCATGTATCGCGGACAACCGCTACAGAATAACCATAAATCAGGGAATATTGACTCAAGTGAGGTGCAGAAAAATCACAACTGAAATCTAAACTCTTAACCAAAGTGGCTCGAGTGTTACTTGGAATATTACTAGAGAACACCAACATTTCCACCAACGCTAATTTTTCAGAAAATCTTTAAGCACGATCAAATTTCAGTTCACCAAGTAAAGTCTAATGTGTCTAAAAACAGAACGATAATGAGTAATAAACTGACACTTTCTTGGACTTAATTTTTGCTTAAAAAAACCTTTACATTAGTTGGTATCGAAGAAAACTCGACACACTTTTCTTTATCAAAACAAGTTTTACTAAAGCAAAACCAATTTCGTCAAACTTATTACCCATAAGAATAACCTCTTCAATTTTGTTTTACCTTTATCTAAAGGATTAAGGGAAATAAGGGAGTTACCAAGATCAGACATAATACGAATATCACCCTCACTGTGCTGGATACCTGCATCAGACAAAACATAAGAATTTAAGCCAATATTGGTGTAGTCAAAAACTTTTGGACTGAATGTTGGTGGTGGTGTGCCAACATTTCCACCAACATCCTCAACAGTAGCCTACAGAAGTGATGACTTCTCCCTCCAGGGTTGTGAGAAATAAGTTTTTCTCAACATTGGGGCCAATCTCTACCACCTTAGGCTCACAATCACCTAAACTAACATTAAAGCTATTTCTACGTAAAGTTTTAGAACTTTTGAAGCAAGTGACCAAAATTAGAAATACGCACGATATTTTAAAGACACAAGAGTTTTAGAATTAAAAACCTCTATCAAAGAGATTGAGGCTCCTCGCGTTTTTGAAAACATAGAGTTTTGAGAAATTTTATGAAAAGGTCGGAGATCCATGGATCACAGACAAAGATTATACTGCGGCCATTGAGCAATTACATGGTGAAAGCAATAACATAGAATTTATAAAAAGATCATTCAATACAACCGTATGAACACGATACCAAGGCAAACCCATGGAAAGTTTTCTTTTTATAGATGTTGAGGTTGAGTCAGGGGGTGGGGAGCTTGAAGAGCGAAACGAGCCGCGCTAGCCTATTCACTTTTCGGAACTGATGTTGAATGGGTGCCACTATCCCAGCCTGGATCTTACCTGACCCAGTCTGCGCACACGCCATCAGATCTCAGCCCGTTAGGGAACGACGATCTCAATCGTCAACACAACATCGAGAACATGCCATTCAGGAATGAAGACTTTCTTCAGCATAACGAGTATGCTAACGATCATAGGCACGTGAATGATTGGTTGGCAAACCAAAACCATGGCTACGAACAAGACCATTTTGAAAGGAGATACGAGCGCGACAATGATTACGAAAGAAACGCATATGACAACCGCTACGAAAGAGCTAATTACTAAGTTAGAGAACCAAGAGGAGATCGTGCACCTAGACAGCGTGATTTGGCGCGTCCGAAAGTTGTAACTTTTAGGTCCGCTATTGTTCTTGGACCAACCGCAAGAGAAGTGGAAATTAAACCACATCAACTTAATTTACTCCCGACTTTCCACGGAGGTTCCCATGAAGACCCTTTGGCATTTTTGAACTATTTTGTTAATGAAGTTGGCAGATTTATGGTTCATGGACTTAACCAAGAGGAGGTACGAATGATTTGTTTCCCGTACAACATGAAGGACAAAGCGAAGTCATGGCTACTATCCCTAGAGCCTGGTTCGTTGACTGACTGGGAGATGATAAGCGAGAAGTTTTTAAATCAGTACTATTCAGCACAAATAACGGGGCATCTTCGGAGGTAAATTGCTACCTTTGAACAATTGGATGGAGAGCTATTTCATGAAACGTGGGAGCGTTACAAGACGCTTTTTCAAGCTTGTCCCCATCAAAACTACTTTCCGAAGATGACTAACCAATCTTTCTTCGATGGATTCTTAGACCATGGGAAAAGAGAAGTAGAGATAGCGGCAGGAGGAGATTTCGGAGATTTGACGGCCCCCGAGGCGAGACGAGTGTTGGAGAAGCAAAGCGAGAAATCCAGACAAACCAACTCTCAGCCTCGTAAATTAAAAGTTAGTGAGATATCCATCCCTGATCCTGATTTAGATGACGAAAAATTAGTCAAGGCAAAATGCGAGGAGATATTTGATGAGAAATTAGCAGCCTGGAAGGCCGAGCGGGCGAGCAAGGCCTCTTCCAAAAAGGTTGCTGTGACGTGTCACCAATGCGGATCACCCGAACATTTAGCAGACATGTGTCCAAAAAATGTTGAACAATATGAAGACGTTAACACAATCAAGAATTATTCAAATCAAGGGCCCAGAAAGTTTACCGCACAACTTGATAATCCTCTTTTTAAGTGGGGCCCAGGAAGCCCGAATTATATGCCACCCGATCCGCAATACCCACCACCAAATACACAAGCACCATTTCCACCACCACAAAATAATTTCCATACGCAAGGGCAGGTGCCTACAATAGTTCAATCGACTGATCAGCTTTTGGTTTGGCAGCAAAATCAAGTGGTCGAAACTATTAAAAACCTAGATGGACTCGCTGACGTTCGAAACGAAATCACTGACATGAAAAAGGCTATTCTTGAGAACATAGCTAGGCAGAGGAAACAAGAAACAGAAATAGGTCAATTATCAACTCACCTAGCCAAGCTCTCAAACGAGAAAGGTAAACTTCCAAGCCAAGAAGAACAGGCGTCGGCGGTTCATGTCCTTCGCAGTGTAAAGAAGATCGATAATGGAGTAGTTGACCGAGATGACGAGGTCGAGGTCGAGAATAAAACACCAACTCCTAGTAAGGGCGATAATTCTAAACCAGTAGATCAGCTGCATAAATCCTCTAATGGATATGTTCCCGGATCCATTCAAGGGATGATTCCTAAACCACCACCGCCGAAGCAATTAATGACGCCGATCAAGGATACTATTCCTTTTCCAAGCCGTTTGCGTCCATCTAAAGAGAACAAAAGGTTCATGGAACTATATAACTTATTGAAGAACGTCAATATCAACTTACCACTGTTGGAGGTAATCAAAACAATGCTCGTCTATGTGAAATCTTTCAAAGAACTTGCTTCAAGGAAGAGGCGCTTGGCGACAAATCAATTTGTAACACTGCCAAAGGAAGTGAGCGCGGTTTTCAAAAATCCATTACCACCCAAGAAACGCGATCCTGGAAGTTTCTGCATTACTATTTCCTTGGATAATGGACAAAAAGCAATAGGAATGTTGGATCTTGGAGCAGGAGTTAATCTAATGCCTTTTTCACTTTATCAAGAATTTGATCTTGGACCACTGAAGCCGACGACCATGCGACTACAGTTGGCCGATGGCTCAATTTGGCTACCTTTGGAGATGGTTGAGGATGTTTTAGTGCAAGTTGGAGAGCTAGTGATTTCGGTTGACTTTGTGATTATGGACGTTGGCGAAGTGCCAGTTGCAAGCACGGAGCATACCATTTTACTGGGGCTCCCGTTTATGTCTACCACCCATACATTAATTGATGTTCACAAGGGAAGAATGACGATGATCGTTTTGGGAGAATCAGTGACGTTTTCTCTAAAAGATATTCAAAACACTCCTACTCCTGCCATGCTAGATGATTGTTCGTTCGTTGATCCCGTTGCATCATGCATTCACGAGATAAAGGGAGCCGTGGTTGTGGACGAATTAGGCGACGTGGGTGACGCCTGATTTCCAAGGAAGGAGGGGGATACGCTAGAGGATGACTTAAGCAAAGAGTATGATGAGTTTGACGACGAGGAGCATTTGAGTGGAGAATATTTGATCGAGTTACTGGGTATTGACATAAACGATATTATTGAAGAATTTCAAGATGAATTAGATGAGGAGAGCAAAGAACCTAAATCTGAGGGAAAGGTGGAGTTGAAGCCACCAACAAATCATCCGATGTACGATACCCTCGACCCCAACAATAATTTTGACTATGCAAGGAACAAGGGCGAGGCATACGACAATGAGTGGATGCCAAATAAGAAGAAATCAAAAAAGGTTCGCACCACAAAAGTTATAAACTTGCAGTATGAGGTTGGTCAATTAGTGCTGTATAATCATAACCGTAAATTTGATCCAATCAATCTCGAAGCCAAATGGAGTGGACCGTTTTTAGTTAAAGAATTGGATGAATATGGAGTAGCCACTCTATACAATGAGCGTGACAAGATGCATTTCCAAGTTCATAAGCATCGACTTAAGCCTTATTACGAGAACTGTATGAAGAGTCGAAATGATAGCTGGAGAGAGTTTGTGGGCCCACCACGAGGAAGAGATTGATCGAGCATATAGCATCGAGCAAGCGAGGCAACCCGAGCTTTTTGTATCCTTTTGTATTTTATTTTCAGTTTATTTAATGTTTTATTTTGGTTTTTATCTTTTTAGAACAGATGGAAGGACTCGAACAAGGAGAATTGATAAATCAAGCGAAGGAATATCGATCCAGGAATTCCGCCCGCATCGACGCCTAGACTGCTCGCGTCGGTCGATGCGGCGTCGATGCATCTGCCAAGAAATTGGTCTTTGTTGCGTCAATCTGGTTTGCGTCGGTCGACGCAGCGTCGATGCGAACCCATACCCGGCCTAGAAGCGTTTAAAAACTGGATTTTGACCCGCAAACTCGACCCATAACCTCCCGCAGGAACAGCCCTAGAACAACATATAATCCGCCTAACACCCCCCCCCCCTCTTCCTTCACTTTCCAATCCCCAACTTCAATTATCAAAATTTCCTCCTTCTTTCTTCACAAATTTCCTTCCTTCAATTTCTTGCAAACACTCACCAACTTAACCAACAACCCAAAACAATTCATCTCACACTTTACCCAGAAATTCCATCCACCACCTAACATACAAGCTAATTTCTCTAAAACGGGCTACGTAGGGTTTGGGGCAATTTCCGGAAAAAAGCTAATTCGAGCTACAATCGTCGAGGTACTTCGCTTAAAACTCTCTTGGAATTCATATATTGTTGATTGGTTGTGTTGGGGAAGGTTTTGGTTCAAGAATTTACTCAAGTTCTTAGTTGGTTGAACAAGCACGCCAAGTGTTCGACAAAATTCCCCAAAGAACCAAAAGGTTTTATTTTCAAGATTTTCCGTTCCCATTCAACCTCGTATTGATTGACAATGTCTCGGGCAGGAAAATGCAAGGATATTTTGGGGAAATACGGAGCGTCGTTCCCAACTTACGACAAAAAGGAAGGGGACGTTTTTAAGAATATTCAACAATGGGGGTTCGCGACCCATCGGACTTTGAACATTGACAGAATCGAGGAGGAGGCCTCGAATGGAATGGAGCACCACACCGACCTTTCTCGTTATGTCGACGGCCTCGGTTGTGGGTATTTCACCCGATGCACCTACCTAGATTTAGCGAGCTTATGCTCAAGTTTTTCGCTATGTTGGCAATCCGGAATGACGAGACGTTCACATTTAGGCTAGGTGGTAACGATGTTTATGTGGACGAAGAAATTTTTGGTTTCCCGACCGAAGGGGACCCACCCGATAGGCGTTCAAAGCTTCGATTTAGCCTCTTTTGGGGGATGATCACCGGGGGCAACACGGGCAATTGCAAGCGATTTCCTTGATCGAAGATTCAAGATGACGCCCTCTATGTAGCCTACAAGATCCTCGCCCACATCGTTTTATGAAAAAACGAGGCCACATACGCGACCAAGTCCGAGCTCTACATTCTACAGTGTCTTGTTGACGGTCGT
>BMAC01000075.1:1593475-1627238 GCA_014905375.1 Phtheirospermum japonicum
CAACCCCAGCTATACCCGTTGATTTTGAGCGGACTCTACAATGTTACTAAGGGTACGCTGGGAAGTAAACGCCACTTCTCTCCTTCGCACCGTACATTAACGGCCTCGCCCAATCACTTCGGGTTCGATTCGGTCAAAAATGGTTTGCTACCACTCGGACGATTTCACTTTCTTTTATGCGTGCCCTGCACCCCGAGTGAGGTCTACGACTCAAGGAGGCTCCTCCTCTCGACTGAATGACGAGGATGGTGACACGACTATGGAGCCAGCCCCACGTGCCAATTCGGGCCCGAGTCCCGATTGGGGCCAATTTTTCGAGGATAACCGAGCATTTTAATTGAAGATGTTCGAAAAGCTCCAAATCATCGACGACAAGATAGACACGAACCACGAGCAAAACCGGCGGAGCTTGAGGAAGATGCGAGCTCGCATTATCATAGCCAAATAATCCATGCCTATAGCCATGTGTGTTTTTAGTCGACCCCTACTAACCCAATTAAGCGTGGTGTAGGAGTTCGTATTTTTATTGGTTATTAGTGTTTTGGGAATTTTATTAGGAATTTATGATGTTTATGAATTTTTGTAATTTAGGACCACCATCCGAAAAAAAAAAAAAGAAAAACCCCATAAAATGATAAAAGGGGAAAGTTAAAAAAAAAGAAACAAAATAGGATGGTGGATAGTGTTGATTAATTGCCTACGCGCTAATAAAGGCTTGTTTATTATTGTTTATTTTATTATGCAGCTTAATGTTTAAAAGGCAAGAGTTGTGTTTGAAAAAGAAGCATATATTAAGCTTCAATTGTGTTTAAGTGGTTTGAGCTTCAAGTCGGTTTTAGAGTATCGAGTTGAGAAATAGCCCAAGTTGAAGGCTATGTTATGAGTGTTAAGTGAGGTTTTTATTTTTGAATGAGGTGAAGCGTTTTGCTTCATAATTAGAATAAGTTGGGTGAGTTATTGATCATGTTAGATCATGAGTCAGCCACACGACTTATATATTCCATACCCGTCCAAAGAGCCTTACAGTACAACCCGTAAAGACCTTTACCGATTCTTAGTTTTGACAAAATACTTAATTTGCGATTTAAAAGAGATTAATTTTCGGTTCTTGTTTACTGTGCATGTATTTGTATGATTTGAGCGTATACACGTCCTATGCAGCGATGCTTGAGTATTTTTTAGCGAACACCATATATATATCCCTTTAAGAGGAAGCATGATTTTGATTTTGGAGCGACAATGTAATAAAGGTGGAGTGTATGACGTTGCGTGGTTTGTACCTATATTTTCAAAATTATGTATGTAGCATAGCACGACTCATTGCTTGGACTGATTTTCATTCTTGTTAGTCTTTGAATCTATCGTTTGTTCGAGGACGAACAAACCAATTAAGCGTGGAGTAGTTCATTAACGCAGATTTTTCCTTATTTTTATTAGTATTTAAGTTCTTTTTTTCTATTTGTTTTTGGTATAAGTTGGATGATTTGAGCCTAATTCCGTATTTTTATTTTTCCAGCTTATTTTACAGTATTTTGATCATAATTGATGAGAATAGGTGATTATTCGTTGTTTTTCACTTTACAGCTAAGTAACCGGAAGAGTTCAGCGCGTAATTAGATAAAGTTCGATGTTCGAGAGTGGAGAACGAGCTTTCCGGTGAACGAGTAGCAGAAAGATCGAGAAAATGAGACGTACTCTCAGTCGCGTCAGTCGACGCGAGCGTTGACGCTACGTCGACGCGGATTCCTATGATTCAATTGCTTCATGATAGTTTCTTATATTCATTCTCTTAAATTCGTTGTTGTTCTTTCTTAGTTCTTAAGGTTCGAGTAGTTTAGTTATTGTTCTTAGTTGTTAATCTAATTTAAATTAATTAGTTTAATTAGTCTTAATTTTAATATTGCCTTAGTTCATAATGATCAATTCAAAATCTTCAAAAAAACCCAATGTACATGTATTTTATGATAGTTTGTGAATTGAGAAAAACATCTAGAGACCGAACAGTTGTCCTCGAGAGAATCAACTTGAGTCAAACTCACCACCCTACAAGTTCCTCGTACTCTTGCGAGCAAGCTTGCATGTTTTTAATTTAAAATATCTTAAAAGGGGTGCACAAAAGTTTGGATCATCAACCATTCTATTTCTAATACAATAGGTGAACTAAATTATAAAGAATCTCACCTGCGGTTCTCGATAATGTTACGGACAAATTGGGTAAACTGCACGATGGAGCCCTTCTACAACAAGCCATTGGAAATAAGGATCAAGTACCGCTCGACAGTGTTTTTCTGATTTTGAGTGTTGACCAACTATATATCGGCGATTTGAAGCATCAACTTGATGTTTGTAGGGTCGTCGTTCGAAAGCATCAGAATAGCTATTTATGTGAGATTAATAGGCATATCTGGTACGAGTACATCAGGCTTTTTCTCTCAACTTTTTGCACAATCTGGTTGTCTCCATCGAACTTGGAATTTCAAATTTGAAAACCTAATTTCTTTTTCTTTTGTTAGAGTGAGTGGATGAAAGATTTTTAGAGAGAGAAAATATTAGAAGAAATAAACTAGTAATCCATCATATACGGAAGAAATATCCCAAGAATTACAGAATAAAATACTTAAATACAGTCTGAACAAGTCTCGTATTATTGAGATCAAATAAACTCATCACGTAGGAAAGTGAATAAAAATCATACGAATGAAAAAAAATTAACTAAAAGTAAATTAGGTATTAAAAAAAAAGTAAAAAATTCGATTTCTCCGCCCCTGTTGTTGTATCACCCCTACTCCAATCCAATTATTGAAGTCACATATGGGCCGAAAAAGTGTGGCCCAACTCATATAAGTCAGCTCTCCGTGTGTGTTATCCTTTGTTTCCCAATTAGCTTTAGGCGTCAGCCAATACCGCGCGGATATCGGTCCAACTAATGCAATCACAATTTTTGTAATTCTCCGAGCAAAAGAACGTGTTTTTTTTAAAGACTCACTGTCTGTAGATTGCGTGTACTTTGATCATTTGGATTCGTTCAGTAAGTAAATTACTTTTTTTTTTTTTTTTTTTTTTTTTTTTTTTTAATGTTATTCATTTTTCAATTTAAAATCAATATATTGTCCATTATCAAATCACATATACGAAGTTGGCAAGATTATCAAAAAAAGTAAAAAAAATTATCACGATCGTGTTTTTTTGCTGACGTGGCGTGATTCAATAATTCCTTATCATTTTTCTTTATTTTTAAACATTAATTGAACAAAAAAAATTTGAAAAAGAAATCAATTTTGGTCCATTATATTGGCCACATTCCAAAAAAGGTACGTGACATTGACTATCATCAAACCACATCTGCTAAATTGGCCAATTCATCAACATGGTTCAAGAAATATTTGGTCGAGATTTTCACTGACGTGACATGGTGTTATGTTTTTATTTTTTCTATAATTATAAACATTACAAATATGTTTTGTCTTCCCTTTTCTTTTTCGTTTTTCTTTTATTTCTCCTTTAACCTAATCAATAAAATTTGAATCAATAAAAAATGATTAAAAATATAAAATAAATATAAAAATATAAAATAAATATTAAGAAATTATAAAATAATTATAGAAATTTATACTAGGAAATAATTATTGATAAAAAGAATTAGCTAATACAATTAGATATAACTATAAAACCATAAAATATTATATAAGAAATTATAAAACATACATATGATTTTATATGAATAAAATTAGATTTATTTTTATAAATATCTATATTTTAAATAATTTTTTAAAACTCAATTTATATTTTTATATTTATTTCTAATTTTATTAATTTTTTATTAATTAAAATCTTACTAATAATAAAAAATTATAAAACTTTTATATTTATTTTATAATTTTGTAAGATCTACTTTATATTTTTTATTTATCACTGATTTTTTAAATTTTTTATTTAATAAAATATATTAATTTGATTCAAGTAAAAAAAATGAAGGACAAATAGGATTTTGTCGTCAATTTAATGTTTAAAATTAATAAAAATGATAAGAAAATATAAACTAATGCCACATCAGAAAAATACCCCAATCAAGCTTTTTTGGATCATTTTCGATGAATTGGCCAACTTAGCAGATGTGGTTTAATGATGGTCAATGTCACGTGCTTTTTTTGGAATGTGGCCAATATAATAGACCAAAATTGACTTCTTTCTCAGGTTTTTTTGTTCAATTAATGTTTAAAAATAAAGAAAAATGATAAGAAATTATTGAATCACGCCACGTCAGCAAAAAAGCCCGATCGGGATAATTTTGTAGCTTTTTTGATGATCTTGCCAATTTCGTGTATGTGTTTTGATAGTGGACAATATCTTGGTGCTAAATTGGAAAGTAGACAACATAATGGACCAAAAAAAGTAATTTTCCCTTCGTAGAGTAAAATTGCTTTGTGATTCAAGGAAAGTAGAATACTATTGAGAGTTCGGGGATTGAGATCGAGTGAAATGTTGTTGATCGAGACGGCGATTCAAGAAGGTGATTATGCAAGCATGTGATTCGAAGACCAGAAAACCTGCAATTTTTTAAATATTGAAAAGTTGATTTTTTTATTTTTTAAATTTATGCTACTTGTATGGGTGTTTAATCACACTCAAATTTTACTTTATCATTAGTTTCTACTTAAAACACTCACCCTGAATACCTAAACTACACTCAATTAGTTTTTGCATTGTTCTAATAAGTTCGATTTGTGTAATTTCGTACCACAAATAATTTTCGTGTCAATATGATAATTTATACTATCCTAATAGGCATGATCATTTCGTGCCAATGTAAATTTTTATATTTTTCTAACAGACACTATCATTTTGTGACACATACATAGTATTCGTGTCAATATGATACTTTGTATTATTCTAATAGGCACGATTCGCACCATATATACCTCTTTTTTCGTGTCAATATGAGATTTTGTATTGTTCTGATAACCACGATCATATCCTACCATATATTATTTTTTTGCCAATATGATAGAAAACTATGGAGTGAACATGGAAGCAAATTCATGAGTTAAACCTTTATAGGTTTGGAATTGAATATTCGGATCACTCTTGTAGTTTTGTATATCTATGATTTTGAAAAGGATGTTAAGTCTCGTGAGAAATAACACTAGTCTTAACATCAACCAATTTGAAACTGTAAAACATATAACACAACTGATGTTATGATTGATGTTAAGTAACACCAGTAATAACACCAAGCAGAGAAATATTTAATGGCAGCGGAATAAGAATAAATGAATACACTTATTAAACTTTTAGTACGTAAGTAAAAGTACTTACGGACATGGGTAAGCAAACCCAAAAACTATATTACTTAATCGTTCAAGAACAATTACAAAAGTGTTTAAGTAATATATGAAAAGCAAGTGTATCAATATTTGATACACAAATACTTGTTGCTACGAATGATCCGATCTCCTCCGTTGATTACGCAACATTGTAGATCTCTTGATTCTGACTTGTAGCTCCAAGTAGGTCTTGTGCGGTGTTCTGCTTCTCAGAAATCGTCTTGAGTCCTTTTTCCCAAAAGCCGTGTCGATTTGTGTTGATCTATTTCCCTCAAATAATCAAGACTTCTAGTCTTGATAAACAAGTTAAGCTAGAAATAAGAAAACTAAATAAAGACCTAAACTACCTTAAGATATAAATCTAGAGTCCTAAATAGATCAAAGTCTAAGAAAGGCAAACATACAAAATGGAAAGAAATTGTCGAGAATAATATCCCCAACAATCTCCCCTTTTTCCTTTCTGGATACACACACAAATGACATAGGCAAGACACATAAAAACAAACTCCCCTTGAGTTCAACGACTCCCCCTGAATAAACATTGTTTAACACCCCAAAACAAAAGAAATAAAAATATTTATGTAGCAACCAGTCATAATATAAAAATAGACTAAGAGAAGTATGATCACTCAAAGACCACGAGTTCTATTAGATCGTCAAGCAGACGACGATGTCCCTTCATCAGCCTTCCTCTTCCGCAGCAGATTCTTCATCGTCTTTAGCTTCTTGTTTCTCGACAAGACCTTCTTCCTCCTCTTGCTTAAGATGGCCAACACCTCAGCATCTTGTCCATTAGTATCGTCAGCAACCGCATCCGCATCCTCAACCTCCTCATTCTCCTCAGTTTCTCCCCCTTGTTCAGAAAGCAAAAAGGCCTCATACTAGGAACCTCGCACTGCCTGGAGCTGGGCTATTTGGTTGTAAAGTAAGGCAAGTTGAGCGCGCACAACCTGAGGCGGGAGTTTGACCATGTTGGAACTGATGTTGGGAATGCCAGAAATGTCATCAGTTCCAACACCACCTTGCATGGGCGACTGCCAGGGAAGATCCATGACACGTGACTCTGCCAAGTGTTGGCTACGCAAGGTGAACCACTCAGCCTCTCCAGTAAGAGCACCATCCTCAAATGGCGTAAGCCCTTGGTTTTCCAGGATGCTGTAAATAAGAGAGGGAAAACAAAGAGAGGACACAGTTTTGGAGGTGGCAAACCTGGTAACAGCATCAAAGACCTGCTGCCCGAAATTGAACTTGATACCCCGACCAAGTTGAAACAGGAATTGAGCTTGAGGGCGAGTCAGTACGGTTGCATTCTTCAAAGGGACTCAGTTAAAAATAGCAACCTTATGCAACACTGAGTAAAGAGAGGACAAACTAGTGCTGGGTAATTGTTCTCGCCATTTATTCACCAACCCACCGGATAGAAACAAAACAACTTCATCCATGTTTTCAACCGTTGAGTCACCATGGTGATCCTCAGTGCCAAACATCTCATTTATCAGCCCTGGAGTAAAAGAAAAAACTTTCCACGCAAAATACCTTCCCATAATTTACCGAATTCAGATTCGCAACAGAAGGTAACATATTCGCATAAAACTCCAAGAAAACATTAAGAACAAACAGCATTGCAGTGGTGATAGTTGACAACATACCTCTATGCTTAAAGAAAGCAAACAGATTCTGCCGTTCAAAAAGATCAATTGGGACTCGGCGTTCAGCGACCAATCCCTGGCTTTGATACTCCGAGAACAACTCCTCGGCATTGCTAGTTAGGAACCAGAGAGAGGACGGATCCATGTCCTCAATCTCACCGTCCTGAGAAGGGGCTCCATCAGAGTGGTCTGAGGCAGCAGACGGAATCGGTGCAACGCTAGAGGCGGCAGAATCAGAACTAGCAGCAGTGGATGGAACAGGATCACCAGTGGGTGATGTTGGTTGTGGTGATAAATCACCGGTCCCAACATTAACTTCCTGGGCTACAGTAGACGTAGTGCTTCTTCTTAGCGGCCTTCTTGGGAGGCAAAATATCTCGAACCAAAATCTCGTCAAATGGATCAGGAGAATACTCAAACCCAAAATCAGGTTTAGGTTCAGGTTAGACCTCAGGAACAGGAGTGGTAGGGGTAGCAGCTTCAGCAGGCTTGGGTGAACTGGAAACTTCTACAGTGAAAAAATCAACAACCTCATAAGGAGGGCTTGAGTACTCAGTTGCAGTTGACCCGGGCGACACCTTAATTGACGCTGGAGGGTTCTTCTTATCGGCGAGATTAACGGTCTGTTTGCGGCGACGGGGCATAGATTTGTCCAGGCGGGAAACGGGGGATGTCACCGGAGCAGTAACCATAGCGGGAGGTGCAAAATCCTCATCATCAGAGTCGGTCATGACGGTGATGTCTTCGGCAAGGTTCATGTGCTCCAGCGGCACATTACGCTTCGGTCCGTCCTGGCTTTTTGGAACAGCTGCCGGCACCAAGCCCGGTGGGATGTTCCTCAGCCTACGGGACCTTTTCAGGGTTGGATCACCTACGCGGCCAAAGATTTTCACAATAAGTGGTAGGTTTGGCGGGTTGTCGACGCCAATCTCATTCCCAGCCTGACTAAGAAAAACCTGCGCCTCTGGATTTGCATCAGCGGGCGCCGGAATGGGAACAATGTCCTGAGGTTAGAGCGGTGGAAAACCGGAAGGTGGTGTGACAACTGGTGACGGGTTCTGGGGGATCGTGCCACCGATTTCCTCGCGAATATCCAACCCAGCGAATCTTGGAAGATTCACCGGTGCCTGGCTACTGGATGGTTTCAGCACGCCGGCAGGGAGCACTGGAGTTTTGCTCGGAGTAGACATCTTGTAAATTTCACAAAGAAAGCAATAAGAAATAGGCAATCGAGAGGGAGAGGCGGAGAAGATCTGGAGAGTTGGAGAGTTTGGATTGCAAAATAATTAAGAAAAGTGGGACATTAAAAATGGTAACAATTTCGGTCTTATAAGCACAAAAAAATGACCGTTGTAACAAGAGAGAGAAAGAGAGTAAAAAACCCTAATTTACTGAATCCTGACTTAACCCACACAGATTTTGTTTCCATCCAAACACCCCACTCCCCCTTAATTCCGGACACATTATCTCCACTCATTCAACCACAAAATCAAGGTAAATCACACGTCCCTACAATTGCATAAAATTGAATTTGAGCTGGAGTTTAAAACCATCACCATAGTCGTGAAAATACGTACAGGGTGAACAACTTCCTGCCACGTCAACCCTGTATTACCTGTCCAGCTCTCCGATCTTAACTCCAATGAAATAACCGATTAACATAACCCTTAAAAAGATTGAGAAAAGTCAAAGAGAGAAGCAAGCATAAGTAACAGAACACACAACAATTTGGCATCTTCACATAGTAAGAATGTCCTAGCCGATGCCTAAAATACATGACCTAAAAAAGATAAAAATACACTTAATGTTTTTAGTGACTTGATCCGTGTTGCTTTTCATGACTGATGACATTATAACCAATGACTCAAACTTTTGTGCACCCCTTTTTAATAAATTAATTTAAAACACGTTAGTTTGCTCGCAAGTGTACGAGGTAACTGTAGGGTGATGAGTTTGACTCGAGTCGTATCTCTCGAGGAAATAACTGTTCGGTCTTTCGGATGTTTTTCTCAATTACGAATAACATACATGTACAATTGGGGGTTTGAATAGATTGATTCGATCGTTATAAACTAAAACGATAATTAATCTAAAACTAATTAAACTAATTACTCTAACTAAATTATCAACTACGAGCGATAATTGAAATACTTGAACTCAAGAACTAAGAACTAATAGCAACGAATCTAAAAGCATGAATATGATAAATTACCACTAAGCAATGAATCATAAGAATCTAAAATTAACGAATAGCTAAGCATAATCCAACTCGCATAAAGAAACTAAATTAAACCAATATCCAATATCAATCATAAAATGATTAAGCTAATTAAACTAGTCTAGCATTAGCAACGAAATTAACTAAGCAATTAACTAAGAATTAAACTAACAATTAAATTAGAAATTAACTACTAAATTAACTAAGAGTTTAGAGTTCTTATTCGAACTAATAAGAGCAGTAAAAAGCTCCAGCTATTCCAGAGGTTGAACGTTGATCTTGGGCGAAGAATGAATCCCGAACTCGAATTCGACATTTTGGACGCGTTGTTCTTTGATCCTTGATCTCCGTCTTCAAATCTCATTATGAGATGTGAAATTATGTGTATTATCAGCTCAAATACCCTAGGGGGTCGTGTGTTCTCTTTAAAATCCGAAATATAGAGGGTTTATATAGATTTTGCATGACTTGGCGCATAAGAAACCCTAAAATCCAAATTCTGGGCCATCGCGTCGACGGAGCATCGACTGACGTGTGCTGGCGCTCGGTGGGGCTCGACAGACTTGGTCGGCAGGTGTGCGCGTCGGCTAGGCAGGTGCGTCGACAGTGTGCGTCGACATCGACGCTTCAGCAAGTAGCGTCGACAGTGCATCGATAGTGGTGCGTCGACATCGGCGCTTCAGCAAGTTGCGTCGACGGAGCGTCGACTGATGCGGTCATGACTCGCTGACATGGCTCGCGTCGACGGTGCATCGACGGTCGCGTCAGTCGACACGACTGCACGTCTGTCTCAAATTCTCGATCTTTTGCTACTCGTTTCACCGGAAAGCTTGTTCTTCACTTCTTGAACATCGAACTTCGTCTATTACGCGTTAAACTCTTCCGGTTACTTAGCTGTAAGGTGAAAAACAACGAAATATCACCTACTTGCATCAATTATGATCGAAATGCGGTAAAATAAGCTGGAATTATAAAAATACGAGATTAAGCTTAAATCGTCCAACTTATACCAAAAACAAATATAAAAATGAACTAAAAAGCTAATAAAAATAAGGACAAATCTACTCTAATCAACTACCCCACGCTTTATTGGTTTGGTCATCCTCGAACAAACGATGATTTCAAAGTATAACTAGAATGAAAATCAGTTCAAGCAAAGAGTCGTGCTATGCTACATACATAATTTTGAAAATATAGGTACAAGCCACGCAACGTCAAACACTTAACCCTTATTATATTGTCGCTCCAAAATAAAATCATGCTTCCTCACGAAGGATAATATATATAAGTACGCTCAAAAGCACGAAGTATTTTCTGCATGGGACGTGTATACACTCAAATCATACAATTACATGCACAATAAATAAGCACAGAAAATCAATCTCTTTTCAATCGCGAGTTAAGTGTGCTGTCTAAACTAAGAATCGGTAAGGTCTTTGCGGGTTGTAATGTAAGGCTCTTTGGACGGGTGTGGAATATATAAGTCGTGTGTCTAATCGCTCACTCAACTTAATCTAATCGAGAAGCAATCGCTTCACCTCGCTCAAAAATAAAAACCTCACTTAACACTCATAACGTAGCCTTTCAAACATAGGCTATTCCTCAACTCAAAACTCCTAAACCGACTGAACGCTTAAACCACTTAAGTACAATTGAAGCTTATAATGTGCTTCTACACAACTCATGCCTTCTAAACATTAGGCTTCATAAGAAAATTAAAAATAAAACACAAGCCTTAATTAGCGCGTAGGCAATTAAACAACATATCCACCATCCTATCTTTTTCTTTTCTTCTTTTTTTTTTATTTGTCCCTTTTTATTTTCATGGGATCTTTTTCTTTTTTTTTTCTTTTTTTTGGATGGTGGTCCAGGATTACAAAAATTATAAATTCCTAATAAAAATTTCCAAGACCCAAATAACCAATAGAAATACGAACTCCTACCCCACGCTTTTAATGGGTTGTAGGGGTCGTCTAAAAAAAACACTCATGTCTATAGGCATGGATATTTGGCTATGATTGGCTCATTCGGAATTTATAGTGGCTAAAATTTATGAATATGGCCGGAATAGGGTTTTATATGCACCTTAACTTCATTTTCAAAGTCAACTACACACAGCGGTATCAAAGAGATATCAAGACTGAAACTTATTCACGTACGTGCAATGATGATAAACACTCAGGCTACTCGCTGGCTTTTTGCATGAAAATTTTTGAATTGACGCTGCTTTTAAGGTTTTGCGAAATTAATTGCGTCCAAGTACCATTTTACAATATATAATAATAAATTTTGAAAAATTATGCACTTATGCACGTTCAAAGACGAAAACAAATAATCATAATTAGTCAACTTCGACAGGCAAGCCATATAAACACAAATAAGCGTAGAAATAGCGATCAATCACATCAAAAATATGCATTTCAAGACATCAAATTGCACTAACCATACTCAACCACCCCCCTCCCTAAAAACTTGGCAATCTCCTGATTGTCTTAAATATTAAAGAAAATAAGAGTATGGGAGATAAGAAAACATCCCTAAAAATTCGATGGCCGAGTCTCTCTAAAAACGCATGTGCAATTATCCTTCGTCTTAGATCGCGTGACTAGATTGTCCCGAACAAACCTATAAACAAAAACAAACAAACAAAACATGATTGTGATCAATTGCGACGCGCAAGTGCCCGGTGGCACGTCTTTTTGGATTTGGAAATGGCCGGATTGCGGCCAACGTCGTAAATGGCTGGGCTGCAGCTCATCAAAAGGTTGCCGGACTGCGGCTAACTTGGGTCGGATTGCGACCTCGATCGATGAAATCATCGTAATCCATGATTGCTGTGGTAAGCGGTAGGTTCAGTGGTTGATCGTCATCGTTAACGCCTCGAGTGGAACCAGCGGTAAGGCCTTGCGGTAGCGAGCTTCTGCTATATAACCGTTGTCCAAAATAAGCGATTTATCATATTTTCTGCACATCAACACACACATAAACGTACCACATCAATTGACACAATATAAAAAGACAGAAATAAAATAAAATAAAAGAAAACGAAAACTAAGCTAACGCTTGGGTTGCCTCCCAAGAAGCGCAACATTTAACGTCATATGCTCGACGCAATTGCTTGATCAGTTCCTAGCTCGTGGTGGGTCCACGAACTCTCTCTTGATCCTATCTCGACTCTTCATACATTTCTCGTAATAAGRCTTAAGTCGATGCTTGTGGACTTGGAAACTTGATTTCTCACTCTCATCGTACAGTGTGGCTACACCATACTCATCCATCTCTTTTATTAAAAATGGTCCACTCCATGCGACTTCAACTTTGGTTGGATCAAACTTACGATYGGGATTATACAGCACTAGTTGACCAACCTTGAACTTCTCGTTAAACACCTCATTCGAGTTCTTCTTCTTCTTTGTCCAATCCTTGCTATTCGCCTCTCCCTTTTTCTTCGTACGTTTAAAATTCTTGTAGGGGACGAGGGAAACACATCTTGAACGATTATACGATGGCTTCGTCTCTTCTCTTGGCTCAAACCTCGAACGATCTCGTTGTGGTCTCAACTCCACTTTTGGCTCATTTTGAGGCACGTCAAACCGCATGGGCAATCCATCATCAAATGCCTCTACATTATCAAACTCTTCAATCGTGCCGATGCTCAAGAGCTCATTCGCGCAAGAATCTACTAAATCAATAGTAGAACAATCGTTCTTAACAAACGATGCTGGACTCTTGTGAAAATCTTGAAGTGAAAACGTCACCGTTTCTCCTAATACGGACATAGTCACCCTCCACTCGTTTACGTCGATCACCGTGCGCGTTGTAGACATGAATGGACGTCCTAACAAAATGGTGTGTTCTCGGTTCTTGCTTTGTACATCACCAACATCCATAATGACGAAGTCGACCGGCACTACTAGCTTGTCTACTTGTACTAAGACATCCTCCACAATCCCCAAAGGTAGCCTTATCGTTCTATCCGCCAATTGTAATTTCATCGTGGTCGGCTTTAGCGGTCCTAGGCCAAACTCCTTGTAAATCGAATGGGTCATCAAATTTATGTTAGCGCCAAGATCGAGCATTCCTCTTGCCGTTTGTCCATTCCCGAGAGAAATAGTTATGCAAAAACTCCCGGGATCCTTCTCTTTGGGTGGCAATGGTTTCTTAATTATATCACCAATGTCTCTTATCAAAGCCACAGGCTGATTTGTAGCCAAACGCCTTTCCCTTGATGCGAGCTCCTTGAAAAACTTCACAAATGCTGGCATTGTCTTTATCACCTCTATCAGGGGGAGATTAATATTGACATTTTTCAATAAATTATATAGCTCCATGAATTTTTTATTGTCCTTGGCCGGACGTAGGCGACTTGGGAAGGGAACATGATCATAAACAGTCAACTTCTTGGGCGGCGAATTCAAGGAATCAATGGGGTCTTCAGTTGCTGTCGATTTCTTGTTCTTCACTGCTCCCGGAGGTTGGGTCTCGGTCTCTTTCTTGTCTTCCTCCTTTCCTAGCTCGATGCAGTTATCCACTTCTTTCCTGCTTCTCAGCACATGAATAGCCAAGTCTTGTTCCGTTTGGCTTGGAAGAGTATTTTTCTCCTTCTTCAATGATGCCATGTCAGTTGCCAATTGTCCTACCATTATCTATAATCTTCTTAGTCCTGACGAATTTTCAAGAGTGCTTTTGGCCATTTCAGCCATCATCGTTCTCAATTCTTTCATATCGTCTCGAACTCCCTTCATTTCCTCTTGAACATGTGTGAGGCCGTCTCGGTTCCGAATAGTTTCAGCAACTTGGTTCTGTTGCCAGACTAAAAGTTGATCAGTCGACTGAGCAGGTATTTGCATGTGTGGTGGTCTCTGCCCCGAATGTTGTTGATTCGAATAGTGCTGGATGGCATTGACGTCCCCTCGTTGCTCGTTTTTGAACGAGCACATATCGTCTAAATGTTCGGGGGATCCGCATTGGTGACACATCGCATTAGTCTTCTTCGAAGAGGCCTTGCTTGCCCGCTCGGCCTTCCAAGCTGCCAATTTCTCCTCAAATATCTCTTCGCACTTTACTTTGACTAATCTACCATCATCTAAGTCAGGATCAGGGATGGAAATCTCATTAACTTTTAATTTACGAGGCCGAGAGTTGGTTTCTCTAGATTTTTCACTCAGTTTCTCMAATACTCGTTTTGCCTCGCGGGCCGTTAAATCACCAAAATCTCCTCCTGCTGCTATTTCAACTGGGATCTTCCCCATGGGCGACAAACCATTAAAGAAAAACTGATTAATTATCTCGGGGGAATAGCTATGATGGGGGCATGCTTGTAAGAGTGATTTGTAACGCTCCCATGTTTCATGAAATAATTCTCCCTCCACTTGCTCGAAGTTAGCAATCTGCCTCCAAATTTGCCCCGTTGTTTGTGCCGAATAGTATTGATTTAGGAACTTATCGCTTATCATCTCCCAATCAGTCAATGACCTTGGTTCTAAGGACAGTAACCATGTCTTCGCCTTGTCCTTCATGCTATAAGGGAAACAAATCATTTGCATCTCCTCCCAGTTTAGGCCATGGCCTACAAATCTGCTCACTTCATCGATAAAGTAGTTCAAAAACGCTAAAGGGTCTTCGTGGGCATTTCCGTGAAAAGTCGGAAGTAAATTAATTTGATGCGGTTTAATCTCTACTTCCCTTGCAGTCGGGCCAAGAACAATTGCAGACCCATAAAGCACAACCTTCGGGCGTGCCRAATCTCGTTGTCGAGGCGCTGGATCTCCCCTTGGTTCCCTAACTCGGTCGTTAGCTCTCTCATAGTGGTCGTCATGCGCGTAATGGTGCTCGCGCTCGTATCTCCTTCCGAAGTTATTTTGCTCGTAACCATGATCTTGATTCTCCAACCAATCATTCACGTGCCTTTGATTGTCAGCATACGCGTTATGCTGTAGAAAATCTTCCTTCCTAATTGCCACATTCTCGATGTTGTGTTGGCGAATAGCATTGTTGTTCATCTCTTCGTTGTGCCTCACATTCGCCATGTTGGGTTGGTGACCGATCACATTTTGCTGCTGGTCGACTCCTTCGTTTCTCCCCGCATCTTGTCTCGCAATGATGGGGCGTGGTGGTGATCTCGGTGGTGAATCGCCGTTTCGAATCGGATTTGCCTCTAACATAATGTCGGAAGCTCGATCGCAAGCGAAATCAGTTTCTGTTGAGGAATCATCCTCGGGAATAAAAACGGGTCTTGGTCTTGGTGGATTTGAACGGTGGATGTTGTCAATGAATGGTACAAGGTCGCGTTGAAGTTATCGCCTTCCTTGCATAAACTCAACAATACATCAACGTACCAAATGGCAAAGACCAAGTAA
This sequence comes from Phtheirospermum japonicum, assembly GCA_014905375.1. NCBI lineage: Eukaryota > Viridiplantae > Streptophyta > Magnoliopsida > Lamiales > Orobanchaceae > Phtheirospermum > Phtheirospermum japonicum. The sequence continues at coordinate 1,609,026 of BMAC01000075.1, forward strand.
AAATAAAAATAAACTAATAAATCAAAAAGAAAATAAAACGAAAAACATCTTCAATTCCTACTCGTTGCTTCCCCGGCAACGGCGCCAAATTTTTGACTCAAACTTTTGTGCACCCCTTTTTAATAAATTAATTTAAAACACGTCAGTTTGCTCGCAAGTGTACGAGGTAACTGTAGGGTGATGAGTTTGACTCGAGTCGTATCTCTTGAGGAAACAACTATTCGGTCTTTCGGATGTTTTTCTCAATTACGAATAACATACATGTACAATTAGGGGTTTGAATATATTGATTCGATCATTATAAACTAAGACGATAATTAAACTAAAACTAATTAAACTAATTACTCTAACTAAATTATCAACTACGAGCGATAATTGAACTACTTGAACTCAAGAACTAAGAACTAATAGCAACGAATCTAAAAGCATGAATATGATAGATTACCACTAAGCAATGAATCATAAGAATCAAAAATTAACGAATAGCTAAGCATAATCCAACTCGCATAAAGAAACTAAATTAAACCAATATCCAATATCAAGCATAAAACGATTAAGCTAATTAAACTAGTCTAGCATTAGCAACGAAATTAACTAAGCAATTAACTAAGAGTTAAACTAACAATTAAACTAGAAATTAACTACTAAATTAACTAAGAGTTTAGAGTGCTTATTCGAACTACTAAAAGCAGTAAAAAGCTCCAGCTATTCCAGAGGTTGAACGTTGATCTTGGGCGAAGAATGAATCCCGAACTTGAATTCGATGTTTTGGACGCGTTTTTCTTCGATCCTTGATCTCCGTCTTCAAATCTCGTTATGAGATGTGAAATTATGTGTATTATCAGCTAAAATACCCTAGGGGGTCGTGTGTTCTTCTTAAAATCCGAAATAATAAGGGTTTATATAGATTTTGCATGACTTGGCGCATAAGAAACCCTAAAATCCGAATTCTGGGCCGTCGCGTCGACGGAGCGTCGACTGACGCGTGCCGGTGCTCGCGGAACTCGGCAGACTTGGTCGGCAGGTGTGGGCGGCGGCGTCGGCAGGTGTGCGTCGACATCGACGCTTCAGCAAGTTGCGTCGACGTTGCGTCGACGGAGCGTCGACTGACGCAGTCATGACTCGCTGACATGGCTCGCGTCGATGGTGCGTCGACGGTCGCGTCAGTCGACGCGACTGCACGTCTGTCTCCAATTCTCGATCTTTTGCTACTCGTTTCACCGGAAAGCTTGTTCTTCACTTCTTGAACATCGAACTTCGTCTATTACGCGTTAAACTCTTCCGGTTACTTAGCTGTAAGGTGAAAAACAACGAAATATCACCTACTTGCATCAATTACGATCAAAATGCGGTAAAATAAGCTGGAATTATAAAAATACGAGATTAAGCTTAAATCGTCCAACTTATACCAAAAACAAATATAAAAACGAACTAAAAAGCTAATAAAAATAAGGACAAATCTGCTCTAATCAACCAATATTACTCCAGGTGAAGGATGAGACAGAAAAATAAAAATGCATGCAAACTGTACAGATGTTGTGACTGATGACATAAGTGGTTGTCACAACATCAAAAACAACATGGACTAGACAATGCACATACCGAGATCTCTTCTCAAACGAGAGAAGGTCTCAAAATCTAATGCCTTTGTGAAGATGTCAGCTAGTTGATCGTCTTTCCCTAAATGCTCAAGACTCACTATTTGCTTCTCAACCAAGTCTCAGATAAAATTATATCTGATGTCAATGTGTTTTATACGAGAGTGCTGAACGGGATCTTTTGAGATATCAATGGCACTCGTATTGTCACAAATTACGGTCAGAACATTACTATGGAGACCGTAGTCTTCAATCATCTGGTTCATCCACAAAATTTGCGTACACGCACTTCCAACTGCGATATATTCAGCTTCTGCTGTGGAGAGGAATATACAGTTTTGTTTCTTACTATACCACGAGACCAAGTTACTTCCTAAGAAGAAACAGCCTCCAGTGGTACTCTTACTATCCACGACATCACCTGCCCAATCTGAATCAGTGTAACCAACAAGTCCAGTGCATGCATCTCTAGTATACCACAAACCTAAATAACTTGTTCCAGCCACATATTTAATTATTCTTTTTACATCTTTTAAATGAGACTCTTTAGGGTTCGGTTGATACCTAGCACACAAACATACACTGTACATTATGTCAGGCCTACTTGCAGTTAAATACAGGAGACTTCATATCATGCTCCTATAAATGGTGTTATCAACACTGATCCCAACATCATCTCTTGACAGTTTGCTGGTTTTCCCCAAAGGTGTTTTCTTATGCTTTTCATTTTCTAATCTAAATTTCTGAACCAGATTTTTAGCATATTTGGCTTGGGAAAGAAAAATACCATCGTCAAGCTGTTTAATTTGTAAACCAAGAAAATATGAAAGGTTACCTTCCATGCTCATTTCGAATGTGTCTGACATCTGAGTTATGAAATCCTTCACCATCTGTTCACTAGTGGATCCAAACACAATATCATCCATATAAGTTTGAACTATAAGAATGTGCTTGTTGGATTTGAGAAGAAACAAGGTTTTATCAACTTCACCTCGTCTAAAGTTTAAAAATAGTAAATGTTGAGTCAACCTCTCATACCAAGATCTTGGAGCTTGTTTTAAACTATACACCGCCTTTTTTAATTTCAAAACAAAATTGGGTTTGTGAGGATCAACAAACCCTTTGGGTTGCTCAACATATACTTCTTCACCCAAAACACCATTCAAGAAAACACTCTTAATATCCATTTGATGCAGTGATATTTTCAAATGACAAGCAATAGCAACAAGGAGTCTTACCGATTCTATTTGTGCAACCGGTGCAAATGTCTCGTCAAAATCAATCCCCTCAATCTGAGTATATCCTTGTGCAACCAGCCTTGCCTTATTTCTCACAATGTTTCCTGTTTCATCGGTTTTGTTCTTGAAGATCCACTTAGTTCCAATGACATGTGTGTTTGCAGTGCGTGGAACCAAGTCCCAAACATCATTTTTAGCAAACTGATCCAACTCCTCCTGAATGGCTTTGATCCAGAACTCATTCTTCAGAGCTTCTTCCACACGCTTAGGCTCTGTATTAGCAAGAAACAAGGTCTCCCGAATTTGAGAGCAGTTAGTCAAAAGACAGACATATCTTACCATTTCTTTGAAATTTATTTGTCTCTTCCTTGTGCTCCTTTCATCAATATCTCCAATAATTTGACTTGTCTGATGATTCCTCTGAATTATTGACGGAATATCCCTCTGGTACAGGTCAATTTGAGTATTCGGGTTGTCCTCATCTGAGTCTGAATCTGATTCAGGAGCTTCAGGAGTTGGTGTTAGGACTGATGATGAATCCTCAGTCCCAACATTGTCTACTCCTTCAGGACTTAGTGTTAGGTTCGGTGACATGTCACCAGAACCATCATCACCTGTAACGTCGGTTTGTGTACCTGGACTATCATGTAAGTCATCCATAATATATTGAGGAGTCTGATCATACACCAGATCATTGTCCTCAGCAGGTTTAACGCCACTAATCAAGTCATCAAACTTCATATTGACAGACTCCATCATGCAACGTGTTCTAATGTTAAACAATCTATAAACATGGCTTTTCTAGGAATATCCCATGAAACGCATTTATCACTTTTAGAGTCAAGTTTTGAATGATGAATTCTATCATTCAAGACATAGCAAACACACCCAAAGACATGGAAATAGCTCAAATTAGGCTTTTTTCCTAACAACAATTCGTAGGGTGTAACATGTGACCCGGGTCTGAAATACACCCTATTGATTGTATGGCAAGCATTATTCATTGCTTCTGCCCAAAATCGTTTTGCGATTCCATTTGAAATAAGCATGGTTCTAGTCCTCTCAGCAAGAGATCTATTCTTTCTTTCAACTATACCATTCTGTTGGGGGTAATGGGTGAGGAAAACTCATGAGTTATTCCTTCCTTTGAACAATAGTTTAAAAAAGCTTCATTTTCAAATTTTTTTCCGTAGTCAGACCTTATCCTTCCTATGTTCACACCAAAACGTACGCACAACTTTTCTGCAAGTTTTTTAAAACTTTGAAAGGCTTTAGATTTTCCCTTAAAAACTCAACCCAAGTAAATTTAGAGAAATCATCAACTATAACAAGAACATACCGTTTACCTTCAAGGCTTTCCACTTCCAGTGGTCCCATGAGGTCCATGTGCATGAGTTCAAAGCAATTTGAAGTGGTAAGACTCTGAACATGTGGGTGCAGTACCCTGACTTGTTTCCCCTTTTGGAATACTTCATAAATCGGAATGATCTTTGTGTTAAGCTTCGGTGGACCATTTACAGCCTCTTTCTTCACAAGACTTTCCAACATCTTGTAGTTGACATGTCCAAACTTTTGATGCCACACCTCGGCATCGCTCAATTGGGATAACTTGCATAATACATCGCTATTTTTTGATAGCAATTATCTGAGGTTCTTTGGCCAGTAAGAATGCAAGCATTCCCTTCATCATAAACTTCACACTTTTCCCGTGTGAACTTAATACTAAAGCATCCATCACATAACTGACTGATGCTGATCAAGTTTGATGTCAGTCCTTCAACAAGTAACACGTTCTCGAGTTTTACAATTCCTGGAACATGGAGTGTTCCTTGTCCAACAATCTGACCGTTTGCACCTCCACCATATTTCACTTTTCCACCTTTGAATTTCACAATATTCGAGAGAAGGTCTTCAGAACCGGTCATGTGCTTGGAGCATCCACTATCAAAATACCACGCTCCTAGAATGTGGGACTTCAGAGAGGTATAGATCATGTTACATTTGATCTCAACCTTCTTCACCCAGACATGTTTAAATTTGATGTTAGTTCTGATGTTGGAATCGTAGAAACTGTCATGAGACACAACATGGTGCCTCGTCCTCTAAACTTGGATTTTCTTACCTGCTTTCTTCCAGCAGAACGGGTGAATATGACCAGGATCACCGCAATGATGGCACACATACTGTCTTCTCCTCTTTTTGTGATTCTTGGTTGTCTTCAGTTTCTTGTCAGTTTGCTGCTCTTGCTATTCAGGTTTGTAGCCAATCCCATGTTTCGAGGACTCTGGGAATGACATCCTCATAATTTCATCGAGCTTTGTTGTTCCCTTATTGAGGTTTGAGAGAGTGTTCTGAGCCTTCTTCAGATCGGCCTTCACTCGTTCCAATTCCGAGTCTTTTCTTGTGATAGCTGAGTTCAGACGGGTAATTATTTCCACTTGATCGTTCTTCTCATGGGTGAGTTTCTAAACCTTGATCATGAGAGCTTTCACCTTTAGGACTTGATTTCCACAATTTGCAAACAAATTGTCATACTCTAGGCACAGTTTCTTATACTCGTCAGTTGTTTCTTTAACTTCTGCATTCAGACACAGGATGTTGGAATTGAGGTTACCAACTCGTATGTCGTCATCCCAGATAACATTAGCAAGCAGTGCAGGAACTGACTTAGGTGAGTCAGAGTCATCTTCTTCATCAAACTCCTTTGAAATCAAGCTCTTTTTCCTCAATGTGTTAGCACATTCGTTTTTGTAGTGCCCCCATCCTTTGCACTCATGGCATTGAACTTCACTGAGAGGTTTAGGCGAATTCGATGTCCTGGACTCAAACGATGAGGGCTGAAAATTAGAGAGTTTTTGTCTAGACGATTTTGGAGGTGGGTTCTCTGATTTGAGCTTTGGAAATGTGCCTCCAATGTTGTTCTTCTTCTTCTTCAATGTTTGTTGAATTTCTGAGTGAGCAGAGACACTTCTTCTTCTCCAAGAGTGGTGTTCTCGATCTTATCCAGCAAATCTCTCCAATCGACGGCTTCACTATCATCATCTGAGTTGACATCAGTGGTGAGGGCAACGTTCTTCTCTTCCGAGTTGGAAACAAGATGTTCCATTTCGAACGTTTTGAGCGATCCAACTAGTTCATCAAAGTCTAACTTGTCCGTGTCCTTTGATTCTTCGATGGCAACTACCTTGACATTAAACTTCTTTGAGATGGATCTTAGTAATTTTCCAACAAGGTGTGAATTTGGTACAGGCTTGCTAAGTTCTCCACATTCGTTTGCAATCTACGAAAGTCTCATGGCATAGTCCATGATTGACTCTTTTTCCTCCATCCTCATTGCCTCGAAGGTAACAGTCAGCATTCTCAATCTTGAACTCTTCACACTTTGAGATCCTTCGCACACCCTCTGCAATTTATCTCATGCATCTTTTGCTAACTCGCATTTGCTGATCACTTTGTAGTATTTCGAGTCGACATATCCACAAAGGTTGTTGATGCACTTGGAGTTCCAGTTTGAATCTGCAATCTCATCAGCAGTCCAGTATATTTCTTTCTTGGGTAAGGTTTCTCCATCAACATCAGTAACTCGTGGTTTCTCCCATCCAACTAGATTGGTTCTCCACGCTCGTTCATCGATGTTCTTGATATGCCACCGCATCCTCTGCTTCCAGAGAGAGTAGTTTTGTCCGTTGAGGATAGGAGGTCGCGGATTTCCTCGAGCGTCCATAAGTCAATGAATCTATAAAAAAAAATAAGGATCAAAATACTTAATGTAAAGTACCCTGCTCTGGTGCCAATTGTAGTTTTGTAGATGTATGATTTTGAAAAATGATGTTAAGCCTCGTAGGAAATAACACCAGTCTTAACATCAACCAGTTTGAAAATGTAAACTTATAACACAACTGATGTTATGATTGATGTTAAGTAACACCAGTGATAACACCAAATTGAGAAATATTTAATGGCAGCGGAATAAGAATAAATGAATACACTTATTAAACTTTTAGTCCGTAAGTAAAAGTACTTACGGACATGGGTAAACAAACCCGAAAACTATATTACTTAATTGTTCAATAACAATTACAAAAATGTTTAAGTAATATATGAAAAACAAGTGTATCAATATTTGATACACAAATACTTGTTTCTAGGAATGATCCGATCTCCTCCGTTGGTTACGCAACGTTGTAGATCTCTTGATTCTGACTTGTAACTCCAAGTAGGTCTTGTGCGGTGTTCTGCTTCTCAGAAAATGTCTTGCGTCCTTTTTTCCAAAAGCTGCGTCGATTTTTGTTGATCTATTTCCCTTAAATAATCAAGATTCCTAGTCTTGATAAACAAGTAAATCTAGAAATAAGGAAACTAAATAAAGACCTAAACTAACTTAAGAGATAAATCTAGAGTCCTAAATAGACCAAAGTTTAAAAAAGACAAAAATACAAAATGGAAAGAAATTGTCGAGAATAATATCTCCAACAACTCTTTGTTCACCTTCGATTAGTAAATGTTATCTCAGCTAGTCGCTTTTACATTTTGCCGAAATATATTGAAGCCCAGAAGTTTGACAAAATGTATCATCGGTCAAATTGAGACCAAGCCAAAGGATAATTAATAATTTCTAATCCTCCATTTTGTTAATAGTGTTAACTATTAATGCTGAGGTGTTGAAAGGAGAGTGTTCCGGGGCTGATGTGGACCAATTAAATTTCTCCAAAAATGACGTGTCGGCTTGTGGTTCATAATGGGTCTATTTTGGGAGGAGGCCAAAATTTTGACCAGGCATAAATAACAACTTTTTTTTATTTATGTTAATATTGTTTTGTCAACTTTTTTTCACGGCCTTCCAACCCGCTAGAATTCTCTGTATTTCTTCGTTTTTCTTCTTCTTATTTTTCTTCGTGTTATTTCTTCTCTTATCTTCTTCGTTTTTTTCAACACGCCATAACTTTTTCTTCTTTCTTATGTTAATATAGTGTATGAAATTTCCCAACTTTATTAATATTTTTATAAGATTACGATTTGAAAATAAGTTTTTATAAAAAATTTCATAACTTCATAAAAAAATTACGATGTGTTTTCTTCAGAATAATTGTCAGATCTGTTTCTGAAATTTTCAGATCTGTTTCATAAAAGTTTCGTATTGACAAAAACTAATCCAGTTTTTTGATCTGCCGTTTCCTACATAAATTAAAATTTCAAATAAATCAATTCAAGTAGTTTTCCAATCTGCGGTCATATATCTTTTATTCAACTTAGTTTTCGATCTCAACCAATTTCTGGATCTGCTGAAATCAATATTGCTTTTTTCGATCTGAACCAATTTCTGAATCTGCTGACATCAATAACTCATAGTTTCTTCATCTACATTTACTTTATGCATGTGCAAAATAAAGGGGAATGAGGTGGGTTTTCTTCATCTGCCATAGATCTAGGCAATATATTTGAGAAATAGACTAGAGCATTAGCGGATGAGCATTTTCTCGGGCTGATAGACTGGGTGGAGGAGCACCGACCCGAGCTCGGCCTGTCAAAGATTTACGTCGCCAGGGAGACAGAGGAGGAGCCGGCGGTGGTGGTGTCCTCTGGGCAGCATTTTCCAGTGAGGACGATTGATTTCGGATGGGGATTGCCAGTATTTGTTCGTATCATTTCCCGTGGGGAGGAAAATCGGGTTATGTTATGCTGATGCCAAGTTTGAAGGGGAATGGGGATTGGATTGTTTATGTGCATTTGCTTGATTTAGGGTTCGTATCATTTCTTTTTGTTTGATTCTTGACTCTATTTTATAAATTCGAAATTGATTTAGGGTTTGTTCTTCTCTGATGAATATTTGTGTGGGATGTTTTTTCGATTAAGGTATTGTACGTCGTGAAGAGCACCGGGTGTGGGATTGCCTCGGGTACAATTCCAGATCCCAGATCTCTCAAGGCCAACGACAATACGATGCTCGAAGTGATGGTCAATCTTCCACACAACGCCGTGGTGAGCTTGATCCGCGACATCGTCATCGATTGAGATATCGATTGTGTTTTGGAATTCGGGCTGATTATTGATATGCCGGTGATTGTGAATATTACGATTCCGATTTGTATGACTGTGAGATGAAGCTGTCGACTATTTGTGGAATTTTGAGGAGAAAATTTGTGTGAGTTTGCTTCTATTGCTGCTGAAGCCAAGTAATTGTTAATGATTTCTTCTCTTCATATGTCTGCTTTTGTTTTTTTTCTTCTTCTTGACAATTGGCCAATTGCAGAAATAGATAACTATTAAACAATAAATGAAGAGGTCACGGTTTATTTTATTTTAATTTGTTGGCCGTTTGGAATCTTATTTGTTGATGGGGTTAATCTTTTTTGATGAAAGCGTATATTTGTTGCTTTTCTGTTTGGAAGTATTTGCAAGACTTTTTTGTTGATCAGCATTATCGATACATGTGTTGTGCGTGCGTGTATAGACGATGGAATATGGTATGCTTTTTTTATTTATTTTATCCAGTAATAGTTTTGCGCTATGCGTTTGCATTAGGTAGATTTGGGTTCGGAGTTTGTAAACAGTTTGGGTTTATGGATGCTTGGTAATGAATTCATTCTCAATATTGATCCTTCACAGTATAGATAGGATTGGAGCTATGATTTCGTTAAAAAAAAGGATGTTTTTGCTCCATTGTATCAAGGAGCTATATTGTTCGGAGTTATTATTTATTTATTTTTTGGGATTTAGTTGTTGAATTGTTTGGCTAATTAATAATCGTGTTAAAATCTATTTAACAGTCCATATGTCTCGCAGGGGATGGGGCACTTCCCGTTCGGTAGTGATTTTGATCAGAAGGTGTTTTGGAAGACGAAGATGTGTAGTGAATAGGAGATGGGGCATTGCCGTTTGGAAAAAGGTGTCATTATGCTAATGGGCAGTCAGGTATATTGCGATGCGACAATTTACAAATATTTGATTTTTTTTAAATCAGGACAAAAAACTCAAAAAGAGAGGTGGCAATTTACGAATATTTTTTTAAATCGGTGCCGGTGGTGGTCCAAGGCAAGGCGGCCGCATAGAGGCTCAGGCTGTTCGGAGTGAACATGGACTACCCAATTAAAATTCAAAGGTGAACATGCATTTCAGGCTGAGTATGCCAAGGGTGGTTCAATGTGTCAATTCTTGACGAAACGGCATAACATGTCAAGATTCTTAGCTAAAAACCACTGTGCAACAGTTTTTGTAAGGTAATTTTCTTTTTTCTTTTTTCTTTTTTTTCTTTTTTGTAAAACTTCACAGGGCTGCATCATGATTGTGTGTTCCCCAATTTTTCATTCGGGTACTATTTTGGATTGAATTCGGGGAATTCTGTTTTTTTATCTATTCGTCAATTGTTGTTTTTGAATTTAAGATATTCGTTCTTCATTGTTTTTCTGGGTGATTCAATAGGTTTATATACACATGTTCTTTTTTTGATATTTTAGTCGGGAAAAAAAACTGTGGTAACCTTTTCTTAATTATTTTTTTTCAATTAATATTTCTCAAGAGATTATATGTTGAGCAGTATATGTTTTTGGTATTTTGTTAACATGATGAACATTTTATTATTATTGTATTATAAGAAATATTGGTGGGTCGCTTTGGATTAATGTTATTGTTTTTGGTGAGACAATTTTAATTGCAAATAGCACAAATGGTGCTTAACCCTTGAAAACAAGTCCACCAAATAATTATTCAAGTAACTATTTGGTATTGATTTGATTTACTTTGTTCTTTTAAATTTATAAAGTTGTTTAAGGTGCAACTATTATTTATTTATTTTTTAGAGTTTCATAGGGATTTCTCCTACTAATAGTTTATATATATTGTGATTTAAAATTTGTTTTGGGTCTGCTCAAGAATCTAAATTCCTTAATGTGTTCATTCTGCGGCTATTGATGATTAACCATGTCGAATTACAAAGTTTTAGTGATTCTCATCGACAATATTGGCGAGAATTTAACGTAGTCGCAATGCATCATAATGATCTAATAATGAACTTTTCTTTTTAAAGAACCCATTATTGGCAATTTGGCATTAGCAGATATATGGTTTCTCCCCCATTTTTGTTCCATGAGAGATTATCACATATTGGCGGCTAACATGTCTTCATAGTATGACTAGAGTCCGCTGCTAAGTTTCACTTCACAAGCATTTGCTATTTTTCCTTCATTTGATTATAAAGGAGGATTTGATTCTATTTTAACCCACTAAATGTGGAATTCAGGGTGTGGAAGATAATAATATAAGTTTATATAGTTAAGCATCCAAGTTTGTTGTTTCAGGGTTATTTGGGTTTTTAAAACATATATACATTTTGTGATATTTTCTAATATCAGATATATTTGATATGTTATGTTTCCCTGTTTGGCCTTTGTCTTCCCCTATATGTAGACTAGCTGAATATTTGTGAGGCATTATAGTGTTGTTTGAAATTGTTGTGATAATTTAAAGTTCAAAGTATTTCTTTTATCGTGTTCTGCAGGGAGCAACCATAGTGGACCAGGTTGTTATCATAACACCAGCAAGAAACTATGCACCCAACCTGAGATTCGAGTACGAATGTTGTGTATTTTTTTAAATAATGTTGTTTTCCACAATGTTCATTTTAAGTAATGTTATCACAAGACTTTCGATCAAATCTTTGCTTCGATCCCAACAATTCTATTAGAATTTGAAAATGGCATCGGGGTTAGAAGCTTAGAATCACTTTTTTTTAAATGAGTTTGCGAAAATTCCGTAAATCCCATTTTTTAATTTCCTTATGTGAAGGTTTACTTGAGGATCAGGTTGAAGTTTGTGTTCGTGAAATCGATGAGAGTGTATTTAGGTAAAGTCTCCTTTATATTACTTGATAAAAAAACTAATTTTTTTTTTTTTAAATTTGGACTCAAGTTTGTTTTATCTATAAGTGTTTTCATACTGTTTTACATATGATTGCAAATCAACCTTCATATTTTTTACTTTTTTTGTTCAGGTCCTTGGATTCACATTTTGCAATATCAAGCACCAACCTAAAAGTTGAAAAGTTGAAAAGTTTGGTGGAGAAGTTGAAAAGTTTCTCTTTTCTTGTGTGTGTGTTTAAAAGTTAAACCAAAAGCAGAATTAGAATCTAAAGTAAATGTGGTTTTGATGTGTCTATGTCCGCTATGAATAAGTAAATCATATGCCTGCTTCAATTATCCAAACATCTTGCAGGCATTTCGTTCTAGCCGACATGTTACTGAGCTTCTTGATATGTTAATATTTGGATAATATTTTCGCATATGAAGTTTGACAAAGATGTACTTTGATAAAATAGTGTGCATCGTCCTTGAACATGGTCTGATTTGTAAGACTACATTTTTGTAGGATTAATTTGGAATTGCCCTTTTAGTCATCTGGTAATGTTGTGAACAGGTTACTGCTTCAACCAATAAGGAAGTAGATTCTACTCTCCCTAAATATCCAGGCTTACAACCTCAACTAATATTCCAGCATCACAATTATGTCGTGCAGCTAAGTCCCGTCCTTTTGCTTTTGCTTTTTTTTAATAAGTGATAATTATAAATACTATCGGTAACCCTAAGGTTTGTAGTTTTTACAAAAAAAAATAAAAATTGTTAATTTAAATGACTTGATCTGACAAAATTTGCTGACCCCGTCAGATATGTTATAATTTGATAACCCTAAGGTGGTTGGGGTTGTATTTGTTATCTAAGGGATCAATATTAACAATCTGGTGGGGTTTTGTTGAAAAACAAGTTTTTTAGTCATTATTTTGGCATTACTTTCCATTACTCAGGCTCTGTAAATGTCTCGAGCCGAAAATGATCGAGACATACCAGGATCTTTTATTATTTTATTTAAAATCAAGGAGCATTACTGAAATATTTTGGCCAAAATCGACCCATTTCCACTTAATAATTTCAATTTTGGAAGATAGCTATTGCTGCTTTCTTCTTTTTTGTCTTTTTTCTTTTCCGGGTATTTAGGCTAAATCCTGGGGTACTTTTATAAATATACCTAAAATGAATTGCAGAGCACAACCGGAGCATAAAAAGTGTTATCACCAAGAAAATCTTGATTCGGTAAGATAGTTTTTTTCTATTTTTTTTGGTAATTAGGCTAAATCCTAGGGGTGGTTTTGTAAATTTACCTAAAATGAATTACAGACCAGAAATGGAGCATAGAAAGTGTTATCAGCAAGAAATTCTAGATTCAGTAAGATGATTTTTTTTGTGTGTCTGTAATCCCAAAAATGACGGTTTTCATTACTTTTCGGAACTAATATTATGCGTAGAATTACAAATTATATTTGTTATCACTCACTGTCTCAACCACCTATTGCAGCTGTAATCCACCCGTTCGCCGAGCACATATCCTACTTCATGCTCTTCTCGCTACCAATGCTCACGAATCTGTACATGCGAAACACGTCCATCATCTCAGTCGCCGGTTACTTAACTTACATCGACTTCATGAAATAAAACACGTCCAATGATCAGGTTTCTTTTTTCTATGATTCTAAAATTCTTATCTTTTTTTTTGCAACTATCCCAAACTTCATGGGTAGTTTTCGTAATCTTGAAAGATGGGTGTTTTTTTTTTCAAAATTCAGCACTTGTAATAATCCCTACAAATAACTAAAGTTTCCCGACATATATTGGTTTCTGATATGTTGTCATACAAAAGAAGGGTTAATTACAGAAAGAGCCCTTGAGATTTGGTCTAATTAGGAAACGAATGAAAATTAATTATAAGATTGCTACCATCAAGCAAAGAATAATTTTGTAAATTCCATTATTAATTTCTACATTAAACTTTTTTTTTTAATGATGTGAATCCCGTTAGTTAAAACATATTCTTGAAGACATATTATAATTTCTAATTCCTTTGATTTCCCCTGTTTCATATATATCTTTTCTAATATTGCATGTTCTATAAAATAAAATAAATTAAATTAACGTGTGTTATTATTTTCAGCTACATTGAGAACAGGAGTGATTACTGGTATCCCGCGCCCTCGGCGGTGATAATGAATTTGGAAGACTTGCGGACGTTGAAATTGTCGGTGTGGCTGAGACACCGTATGAATCACCTGAACATGGGCGAGAAGTGGAAGAGGAGAGCCATTTTGGTCGAGGAGATTGTTAAGATTTTGAAAGAGCTCGACATTGAGTACCGTTTGTATCCTATCGATATCAACATTCGTGAAATGCAACCTATTAACTCCACCAGGATGCCTCCAGCGTGGATTACTCCCCCGACCAACTGAACCGTTTTTAGAATTGACTTTTGTGTCGCATCGTACAATAGGAATGTGGAACTAACGGCGCAATGGGAAATATTTTTTACCATTTGCTTTCTTTCTTCTGCTATGCATGGAGTTGGTTTTGTATGAGTAGAGATTATTTATTATTATTATTATTATTTTAAATTTATTTTTAGCAACTCTCATGCTTGGAGAGTAAAAATGAAAAAATAATTAAAAAAATAAAAAAAATACTAAGAATTCAAATAGCTAAAATTTAAGAAAATCACTTTAAAACTTTCTTCAATTATTATATTATATTGAAATCTTATTTTTTATATAATTTAAGCAGCTAATTTTTTGGAAATGAGTTAAAGTCGACGACAATTGGCACGTTTCCATGAAATTAATATTGAAAGTTAGTTGAGGTTTTTCCATTTTTTTGTGTGTGTTTGTAATTATGTCAAACTTCAAGGGACCTTTTTACAATTAACAATTTCAAACTATTATTAGGCTAAACTTGAGTGTGGGTTTTGTAATTATCCATAAATAGTTCGGTGGTACGATGTTAATTAACATTTTATTCATTCTTCTTAGAGATCCTAATTAATTTTTATCAAAATTATTTCACATTTCCTTTGAGCTTTCTATAAGGGACTACAATTTCAAGATATGGATTTTCTAAAAAAGGTGTAAGAGGCCAAAGGGATGCATGCAATGCTACTTTCTTGATATGGATTTTTGGTGAGATCTTGAAGGCATACGGGAAGAAGTAGTTTTCGTGAAAATAAATCATGATAAAAGAATAAATTGGCCTCTACAAGAATTTCGGGCTTAATTATGCAAACAAGATTTTCGATCTTAATTATACTTTCCATCTCTTCAATGAATACGTCAAGCTTATAAAATATAAATTTGATATCCCAACGGGGTCGTTAATAATTTTATAGTCTCGATTTTATTCGGACTTTCCCGTCACACATTTAAGTATTTTTCTATACTTAACAACTGATCCCGTGCATCGGACATATAAATCCACTCGAAAATTATTTTTGTGAAGAATGATGTAAATGTAAATCGAACGATATTATATTGGAACGGGACACCACACAAGTTTTAAATATGACCATACTTCAAGAATTTCTATTTTTATAGCTATCACACTTTATATAATGTTGTTTTATAACTCATGTATAACGCACAAGTCATCTTTATTTCACAATATTGATAGTTAAGAGCGTAAAAGGTTAAAAATTCTTTGTTACTATGAAAATGATATTATTATAAATAAGATAGCTAATGTAGCCTACAAAAAAGTTTTAATAATTTAAAGTTAACAATATTCTCTTTTATTTGATATTAATAATTCACATTCTTAATTTAAAAGAAAATCCTTTTTATTTTTATTTTTCATATACATAGAAACGATTTTGTATATTTAATACCCGTGTATTACACGGGGTTTATCAAAAGACAAATATAAAAAATATTTGCGATAATTAAATTATTTTTATGTAAAATGAGAAATTTAAATGATGTATTCTCAACCCTTGCCTTGTGCATGTCTAATTTATTTATTAATTATTATAATTATTAAACTTTTATTTTCATGCTTAGGTTCAATTCGTTAATAATTTTATTTACATACTTATAAAAATTCAAAAGAAACCTCATTCTAAACACGTGCCTAATCTCTACTTATTAATTATTATTACGTTATTTTGTATTTTAATGTATAAATTAAATTTGTTAATAATATTAATTACATACTTTGAAAACCTAAACGGATGTACTCTCAACTCGTGTCACATTGTACCGATGTCTAATGAATAATTAATAACAATAATAATAATGATTATTATTATTATATAATTTTATGCTTTTATATTTGATTGAATTCATTACCAATATTTATTTACATACTTAGATTATTTCAAATAAATCTTAATTTACCTATATAGAATATTTAAAATTATATTAATATTTAGAAAAACTCTACGGTGCCTTTAAGGGCACCATGCCCCCCACCCCCCCTGCATTTATCATCATAGATCTCTTAATTTAAAAAGTCTAAAACTGATCTAATGGTCCCTATTAAATCCCACTAAGTGAAGAATGGTGTCGTGAAGGCACCGTAGAAGTCTCATAATATTTATTATAAACACTACTTATTTAATAATTTCATAATAATTTTTTTTATTAAAATTATATCTTATGTATTTATCTTTTAATTAAAGTAACTCACTTAGATCTTTTCTAATAATTTTATATGACTTATTTGTATTTTTATATTGGGAGAATAAGAGAAAAATATTGAATTAGGCAAAATATAATAAAATGAAAAGATTAAATTAGGTGAGATACAAAGGAAAATATTAAATTAAGTAGTTATTAGGCTCGGATGAAACCTAAGCAACCGAAACACCAAAACTTTATATTTGTAAAACGAAGCATGCGAAGTAGACACACGCATATTATTCGGGATTTGGAAAGAGTAATATTCATTAAAAATACAAAAAGAATAATATTGAAAATGGTACATACAAATCGTAACATTCTTTATTTTGTTTTCACAATAAATAATTCTTACACACAAATCAGAACATTATTTGTTCTAATTACAGTAAGACTGGTCTTCAGAATTAAGAATTTTGCAAGTGTTTTACAGTGAGTCACGAAATTAGTTGTAATATCAAGAAAATTATTTGTTCTAATCACAGTAAGACTGATTTTCAGAATAGAGAATTTTCAAGTTTTTTTTTACATTAAGTCACGAAATTAGTTGTAAAGCATATCAAAACACCTTAAACTTGACGGGGAAACCCGTATAAAATTGAGTTTGAAAAAAATGTAAAATATAAAACACCCGCATGTTACATGTGAATATGTGATATAAAAGATTAAATTTTATAAGACACTGATAATTCTATTGAAAAAATATCGTGCATCTAACTTGTAGTATATATAATATTATTTTAATTTCTTTTCTTTTCGCGTAAGATACTAATTTGTTCGTGCAGATATATAATATATGTATCAATGCATTATATTTGAATTAGATAAAGAGATTTACAATATATTTAATATTTATTTTTCTAGACATAATAATTTATTATTAGTATTAGTATTATGTTATCTTTTTTGTTTCATTTTGTTTTTGTTTTTAATTTGGTTTAACAATAATTTTTCATATATATTTTAATATTATTTATAATTTATTATATTGAGATTAGATAAAAAAAAGTTAGAAGTTTATATTTTTATATTTATTTTCCTTTTGTAATAACTTTATATAACACATATTTTTCTTATATAAATAATTAGAATTATAATAAAATTATTTCAAATTTTATTGTAAATAAAAATTAATTCAACTTATATAGATTTTTTCTAATTAGATATAAGTTTTTTATATTTTATATTAGAAGAATAAAAGTAAGATATTGAATTGGATAAAATATATTAAAGAAAATATTATAGTAGGTAAGATGTAATAAAAGAAAAATATTGAATTAGGCAAAATATAATATTAGGAAAGTATTAAAGTAGATAAATATATAAAAAAAAATACTAAATTAGGTTAATATTAGGCTTGGATGACACCGAAGCACCAAAAAATTTTCCAAAGCTAACGAAGTATGGGAAGCAGACATGGATATGAGGATTTTGCATTAACATATAGTGGAGAGATAATATCTAAACTTATGGAAGTTTACTTATATAATAATACCTAAAATTATTGAATTTTATTTATATAATAATTCCTAAAATTATGAAAATTCTAATATTTTATAATAAATAAAATTATGGACGTTTACATATATAATAATACCTATAATTATGGAATTTTACTTATATGGAAGTTCTAATATTTTATAATAAATATTATGTATATAATAATACCTAAAATTATGGAGTTCTAATATTTTATAATAAACATTAATAATTAATATTATGTATATAATAATATTAATATTACGTGTGTGTGTGTGTATATAAAATTCCTAAAACTACGGATATATATTTCCAAAAATTATGAAAATTCTAATATTAATATGGAACTTGAGATATAGTAGGAGATTGTTTGATATTTATCTAATTGAGATATAAATAAATATACGTATGAGGACTCTAA
>BMAC01000075.1:1646535-1659119 GCA_014905375.1 Phtheirospermum japonicum
TTATAAGATTGTCGCGATATCAATCATAAGCGTAGGTTCAATCGATATGAAACCTTTTGTACTTGCTTCCCAAGCTGCACAAGTATACTACTGTGTATACCCAAGTTTGAGACGAGACAAATTGGACTGGTGGGCAACGTGTAAAATCAAGGCGAGATTCAAATGGTCGAGTTTGATCGAGCCTCTACCAGAAGAATCATTTCAAGAGAAAGCTATAAATACACGCAGTCCGATTCAACTCGACGATGTCGATTTTCAGTTGCACGACCTCAATGATAATTACGCGGAGGAACTTGGTAATAACGAGACAAATGATGATACAGAAGAAGAGTTACTTACCGATCAGGATACAGATCAAGATACGGATGAAGATGAGTTTGATGATACATTTAATAGCGAAAGTGATTAGTTTGGTTGAAATATATGTAATTTATTCTTATTGTAAAACACACTTTTTTTATAACTACTTTTTTTTAATTTGGGTTTATTAATGCGTTTGGTGTCTAATATATACTGGTATTTTGTAAAATACTCGTATTATTATCTAATAAATTTATCAGATGCCGTTGCGTCGAGGATCCAGTAGCGCACGTCGATCGGATATGGGGTCGGCCCATCATTTATCTGATTTCGACACCGACTACATGGGTCTCGGTCCTGATCATCCAGCGACGCAGACCCCGACGCAAACCCCGACGCAGACCCCGACGTCGCATACACCTTCATCAGAGACCCCGTCCGACGCGGGTACATCACGGACCCGACGACAGTTGGTCCCACCGCAAAGGGGTATGACTCAGGTTTATATTGCAGGAGAGAAGTAAGTAAAATCAATGATTTTAAAATTATAATTATCATTATGATTAATTTTTACCGAGTGAAAAAAAATAAATACACAATTGAATACAGGCTGCACAGCACATCGGGGAGGGTGTCCACTATCCTCCATCTCATCTTTGAGAGGGATCTCCATCCCGCCGGGTGGTGCTATAAGGCGGTCCCTGAGGAGACTAAGGCGTTCTGGTGGGAGATGTTTAAGGTAATTATTATTTTGTGTCCACATTTATTAGTATTTACCGTAAAAACACAATCATATGTTTGAGTTGAACTGTAATTAATGTTTTATTTTAGCAGGAGGTTTGTTATTGGGATCCGGCGGTGTATAGTGAGGACGACATACAGAAGGTATTTTTTCCGATGATCGGGGACCTTTACGGGAAGAAGCTTAACGAGTATAGGCAGCATATTGCGAAGCATGCTGGTGGTCGGCCGGAGTGCCTGACCGAGGAGGTCTATAGGTAAACGATTCTATTATGTGTTTTTTTATTAAATTAGAATTTTTATTTATAACATATGAATTATATCGTATCTTATATATCATCCATTTCAACTAGGGCTTGGAAGACTGAGTGGGATAAGCCTGAGAACAAGAAGAAATCCGAGCAGTGCAGCAAGAATAGGAAGAGCGAGCCTGCTGGACCGGGGACTGGGATGTCGAAGCATGAAAAGCATATCTATAATTACCCAATGCCGCCACAAAGTGGACAGAACCTAGAAGACCTAACTCAGTTAGTTTCCTTTAATCACGGTATAGAAGTTCGTTGTGCCAATTCTCTTTCGATGCGCAGCATAAAATTGAGCATAACAACAACCTGAAAACCAAAACAATTTTCTAAAATTAAAATCAAGCATAACTACCCGAAAACTTCATTGATGTAGATGCTAACTTCGACAAATAGAAAATGAACAATAACCCCAAAAAAACAAAGGATATATATATATATATATATATATATATATATATATATATATATATATATATATATATATAGAGAGAGAGAGAGAGAGAGAGAGAGGGTGTATCCATAATTATCTATTTTTGGCACAGGCTAAAAAGAAAAATAAATAAATGAGTTACAAAATAGAACAAATAGTTATATATAATTTCTACTCAGTCTAACTATATCCATCTTCTTTCGAGCTACATAACACTCCAAATGCCAAAGGTCTTGACTGGTAAAATTGAACAACAATAATTCTTGCAATTTAATGTTCCTAAGGGATCAACTTCCAGTAAGCTACTCGAAAAAGAAAAAAAAAAACTTAGCTTCAATAATTAAAACGTTCAGTTTCTGGTTTCAATAATTAAACTTAGTACTAGACTCGTCTCCCTTCAAAAAAGAAATATTTGCACGAACTCAATGCATATAAAAAAATGACTGTTACTGTTAACCTGGTTTTGATTTAAGACAGGCATCTTCAAATAGTTGGAGATGTTTATTAAATTTTGCAATCAACCACATTTTTTAACATCAGAAATAACATCGACATCATTCGCAGTCAGGAGAACGTTATCTCGGGTGTAAATTGGTTTATCAAAAGAGGAGATAGCACCGATGAATTTGAACACTACAGTAGTTTGCTAATCATCACGAAATGACAAGAAAGCTTAAAAAAAAACTTCTTACCAGGAACTTTTAGCAATGTCAAGCTGCAGTTGATGAGATGCCAAAACGGCTCTGAATTGAAGCGATCCCTTTCTCTGTAGTTTTTGCAAGCTCAGGGATAGATGTTTTACAAACTGAAACTCTCACAGAAGCACAAAACAAAAAAAATAAAATTAATGTAGAGTCAAGAATTATCTTTGTACGTAGCCATACGATACAGGACTGTAATTTGATATTAATAAATGACATTTGCATATGTGAAATTGCACGTGTTTATGTTATGCTACAACTCGGCAATGGTTCTAATCTAATATGTGGAATTCCTTCATATTACACCACAATTGCGAAAGAGATAACGCTAGACATTTAAAAAAAAATGGTTACGCTTGAGCTGCTACTCAAATACGAGCAAATGGTTACTAAAATGATTTATTGTAAGAATGTACAAAAATACGACGAGATGCAGTTGCCTGTGCTTCTGCCATAAATTCCGCATATGAGGCCTGAAACAAATCCACAGGTTGGCCATTCAGAGTTAAGACAAAAGAGGAATGTATGGTAGCAACATAAGTTAGTGCAGGGATTAACTATAAGCAAGTTATAATATTTTTCTCGAGCTAATAAACTAGTACACGTACCTTCGTTGCTTCTCTGCCTTCATTGATTCTATCAGACAACTTCTTATGTTCTTTTTCTGCCTCATCCATTACTTGCTGACAGGACTGAGTCTGAATCTGTAAAAAAATTATATCTGCTAACAAATGATCTATATCTGCAGCTACTAATAATGGAAAATCTCCATAATCGGTAAATGTGATATAACTGTGATTAAATATAAGTGTTCCATTCAAAATGATTAAAAAAATTCAACTCATTCTTATTTACCTCAAGCAATGAATAATATCCCACTAATAGCCTGACACTCCTGTGAAGATAATAATTCACATATTCTGATAATATGTTAAACTTACTTGCAATCCAATGCATTTATGTGATGTTCAGTCACATATATACAAGACTGTGAATTGCCCTCTGCTCATCTGAGATATAGTATCTCAGGTTTTTTTCACAAGAACAAAATCACATTCTACTGCTGACATGTAGATGACAAGTAATGCACATTAATGTGCTTTGCATAGTTTATTGCACTTCAAAACAAAAAACAAAGAACATAAGCATAACAAAATGAAAAGATATTTACACGTTAGAAAGGACCACCGGGGTTTTCCGGTGGAAACCTCCCCGATGCTTAAGCCAGTTAAGCGTTTAGATCGGAATAAGCAAAAGTGAGAGAAGAAATGCTAAAAATCGCGTACCTCTCAGTTTTGAGGTTTAGGTATTTATAGTTTCTCATCAAGTGTGGCCCTTCCGAGATCCCGCAAACAGAATTCCGCGAATCTTGGACCGTTATTTATAATGATCAGGACCTCTTTCCCGGGAAAAGCTAGATCAGTTCCCTCTAGGAAAAGTTAGATCAGGAAAGAGCTAGATCATCCCCTCTTCCTCTAGATCAGGAAAGAGCTAGATCATCCCCTCCTAGTGGAACCACGCAAGCTGAGGGTTGATTGCTGAACGATTACTTTTTAAGGCAATTATCCGACCTCATCGGCAAGGCGATGGAGGTAGCTGTGGACAGAAAATTCGCCAAGCTCTCGTCGCCCCCTCCGAAGGCGGCTCAGCCGCCGGAGACAGAGCAACCGCGAGCAACCCAGCGCACGGTCAGAACTCCCCTCCAAGAAAAAGAGTTTCTCTGCTTTAGAGAGCGAAACGTCGAGCAAAATTAACTCAGACCTCACTGAGCAAATGCAAAATCTGCAAATCTGCAGAAAGATATGGGAGATTAAAAGGAAGATGACGGGCACGGGCGCGGAGAGGTACCCCGTTTACGGAGGCGGTTATGAACGATGATCTACCGGCTTCTTACCGATCCATGGGCTTTGAATACAACGGAACAACAGGAAGTTTAAAAGGAAGATGACGGGCACGGGCGAGGAGAGGTACCCCGTTTACGGAGGCGGTTATGCACGATGATCTACCGGCTTCTTACCGATCCATGGGCTTTGAATACAACGGAACAACAGACCCATGGGATCATCTGAGCCGATTCGAGATCGCGCCTACTTTGCACAAATTCTCCGACGCGCCGACGCGGTCATGTGCAGGGTCTTCCCGACGACCTTTACGAAGTCCGCCCAGCTTTGGTATAGCCAGTTAACTTCGCGTTCTTGCATCAATTCACCAGTTGCAAGAAGTATCGAAAAATGCCGCTGGAATTATTCATTTTGAAACAAAAAGAAAATAAAGATCCGCGCGTGTACATCAAGCGATTCACTGACGCGAAACTAGAGATTCCATCGGCGTCCGAGGAACTCTTGGTTAACGCTCTAACTCAGGTCCCAATGAAAAGGCTGAATGGGAGTTTTTCCAATCGTTGGTCGTGAAACCAGCGCTGAAGTTCTCCTTAGAAAGAGCAGAAAAATATTGACCAGAAAAGAAAAATATATTTCAAGTGATATATTCACTTGGAAGAGGCCTTGAAGATAAAGGAAGATGGAGAGAAAGAGAAATGAACGACCTAATAAGGAGGACAGGACCACGATAAAAAAATCCAGGACTGATCTGGTTGGAGGACGACCTCGATTTGATAGGTACACGCCCTGGCCACCTCAGGGAGAGATTTTGCAGGCAAGGAAAGACACCCTGATCTCAAATGGCCGAGAACTTCCTCCCAGTAGCTAAGGAAAGAAAGATCTGACCGATTTTGCAGATACCATAACGAGTGATCACGATATGCACCAACCTGAAGGATGAGTTAAAGAGGTTGGTGCAGGTAGGGCACCTCAAAGAGTTTGTACAGAGAGGGGAGGAGTCCAACGAGACCGATCCCAAGGAAACAAGCGCGAGCTGAATGGTGGACGAAACAGTGAGAAAAGGAATGACCACTCAGGAGATAAGGGGTGAAATCCTAATAATTACAGGAGGTGAGTGGGATGAGCATTCCAAGAGAGCCCAGAATAATTATGTTCGTGCTGCGAAAGACCTGACAAGGAAAGCGAGTGAGATCGGGCAATTAACGCCAAGCCCAAACATATGTCGGATCGAAAGATGAGAATGGCATCTCGGCCCCTCACATGGACGCCTTGGTTATCACAGCCACTATCACCAACTATACCATAAGACGAATCTTCATGGGCACGGATAGTTCGGCAGATATCATGTTTTATAAATGTTTTCGACAATTGGACTTAAATATGGACCTGGAGGAGGTCAAGACTTCACTAGTTGGAGGTCAAGACTTCACTAGTTGGCTTCGCAGGGGGCCCTGAAGCCATTGGGGGCGGTGAATCTCCTGGTTACGCTAGGGGATGGCCCGTTTAGACAGACCAGTCGGTACATTTTCTAATAGTGGACGCATCTGTACTGTTATTCCGTCAGTATTATTCCGTCAGCCATGTACTGCTAGTCACGACCATGTGAGAATAACATCGCACATGATGAAAAGTAGTAGTGCATGTAACATATTATTGGATAGTACTCGGTTCTCACACAGGGAAGGTTCATACATAAACCCGGCCCTACATAAAAATATATGAATAGTCTCAAATAAGAATCATCATAGAAGAAATATTCCAATTTTATTTTCCAAAGAAATTTCCATTTTGAAATTCAACTCCTGGTCTAAAGTTATTTGTTCAGGCTTTCAGAAGTAAAATCTCAAGAGTCGATTTGGTAATTCGAAAAAGCCTAAGTGACAATATATACAACCAACTCCAAACTCTAATTATGGTACTATATCTGAATACCTTATTTGTATCTAAAATTAACACATTTATCATTTTATCAGGTGCAAGATGTAGGTTAAAATTATGTAAGACCATTGTTATTGTATATTGCTTCAAACTGAAAACCAAGACCAACAAGCCGCATATATACAGAAAAAATAGTTTTCTCGTGTCCTCATTTTCACTTACATTACCTAAAAAATAGTTTTTATTTACCGCTTTTCATGTTACTCATCTAGAAACCTCAATTTATAGAATATATGATGAATATAACCATATAAATTATGACCAGAGCTACAAAAGCATGGTCAGAACCTCAAGATTTGCAGCCATGATCTTGTTCCATCATTCACTTGTTTTGCCGAAAATTCAAGTCCAGATGATGAAAACCACAAAACCTATCTATTTTTTTAATCTTCAGTTTATCAGACAATTACTAATATTGCAAAATATTTGGGTCAGCATATATCAAAATGATCAATGGAACACTAACAATCTGGAGAAAAAACACACGATAAACAACCATTCAACCAACAATCAATCAACCAAAGAATGTAATAGAAACACATATTAAGAAATTTAGACGAAATTGAAAATTACCTATTGCCCTGGACCCTAATCCATTCCTCAGCGCAATGCAAATAGGCAACTCCGAGCTCCCCTTTACACCCACACCCTTGCCGTTGATGTCCTGGACCCTAAACCCTTGTCGTTGATGTCGATCACACAAGATGAGCTCTCCATTCTCGCGTCCTCATTTACTTTCGAAGCATTATTTGGCGCATTTGACCTCGCATTTGAATCAGCAATTTCATCGTCTCCTACAAAAAATGCAGTCTTAGAATCCCTCGAAATATCGCAGGCTCCGCGAATTAATTTCTCGCAACTCTAGATCCATAAAACTCTAATTAATTACCCTTTCTAATTAAAAAAAAAACTCAAAACGAGCTGCCACACCTTCACCCTCACGAAGCAATGCCGCAACAATATCCAGTGTAATTGGGAAATAATTACATCACCCATATGAACAAAAATAATATACTAAAATAAAAAGCTCACAAATATAAATCATGAAAATCATCAATCGAAAAATCAAAGTATTAACCATCTGGCTATATATGTTTCTGTATTGTAAATATATGGTGCCGAAAATCACACCAAGGAAAAAAGGGCATAAAATATACATAAAATTCTCATATTTTGGAGTTCCAAAATTAAGCCAAACCCCGAAACAATAATTTGAATCAAAAAAAAAAAAAAAAACTCTTTACATATTGGCAGCCAACAAAAAAACTCAGAATCAAACTAAGGTTATAGAAATTTATAAGAAAATCCACCAATTAATCCCAAAATATCACGAAATTTTGGTGTAAACATAAAAAAAAAAAAAAAAAAAAAAAAAAAAAAAAAAAAGGTCAGAATATTAACCTGTAATTCGCTATGCTCGAGTATCCGACAAGGGCAGAATAATTGAAATTAACCTTGTTTGTATTGAGAGTTTTTTCAAAAAGCCTGGAGATTTCTTGAAAACAAACCCTGGAGATTACAATTGTTCTCGAGAGGTTTTGAAAAGAAAAAAAAAAAAAAAAAAGGAGCAAGAGAGACGGAAAATTCTGGAAAATTGAAACCCTTTTATGTCGGCTACCTTTTTTTATGTTTGCATCTGTAATTGTCGCCTTCTCCAATTCACGCTATTTTGCAATTGCCTCTCTTCCAATTATTTTGGTGGATGCGCTAATTCACCATTTAAACCTCTAATTGCCCGTATAATACATTAATATCTTTTTTATTGCCATTTAAGTATAATATAAGTTCATAAATAAAAACATACTCTAAATTGACATAATTACCCTAATTAATAAAAAAAATATATTATTTACTAAAACAATTAAAAAAAGCTAATTCACATTATTATAAATATTAGGATTCTCAAACCGTGACATTTTTATCACCCACACATTGCACATACACCTCACATCGTCACCACGCTAAAAGGTGAAAAGAAATCGGCCGACTTGCTGGGCACTGTGTTGTTCTTCGGAAAATTGCTTATGGCGGCGTATGATGTGTCCGTAATTGGCAGCGAAGATGGCCAATCGGAGGTCGCCTAAATCTCTGACGATAAAGGCGTTTGGTTGTGGCGATGTACGGAGCCGTTGTTGTCTCGTGGCAGCCGATTCCCGACGATTCTGGTGGCACGGGTTCGCGGCAGAGGTTCTTCTGGGTTCGTCCTCAGAAAATACACGGCGGCGTGTGACGGCGAATTTGCGACGAAGTTTGGCGACGACGAGTACCGAAAGCGATGCACAATCGGGTTGTTTGTGACGTGGAGGCGGTTGCGTTGCTGGTGTTTTGTTGTAGGTGTTTTGCTAATGGCGGTAGGCGGCAATTCTTCACAGTGGAGAAGAAAGACAAAGCTAGGTCTTTGTTTTTGGGCTATGAACCAGGCTGATAATTAAGTTGCCAATAAGCTTAGAATGTTGGGCCATGATTAGATTATTTGGACATAGGCCTTGGGCTCACCAGCTTTAATTTATTTTAGTATGAAGTTTCTCCATACAAGTATGTAATTATACAAATTAGTATGAAATATCCACAAATCAATATGATATAATATGAATTTTTATGATATAGTCTGAAATTTCACGATATAGTATGAAATTTGACGGTGTAGTATGAAACTCGATCAACGGCGACGGGCGACAATTTGACGGCGTAGTATGAAATTCGACGGTGTAGTATGAAACTCGATCAACGGCGACGAGCGACAATTTGACGATGTAGTATGTAATTCGATGATGTAGTATGAAATCCAATTAACGAGGTCGAGCGACAATTTGACGATGTATGTAATTCGATGATGTAGTATGAAATTTGACTAACGTTGACGCGCGACAATGATATTTGGTAGTATGAAAATTAATATGGAGTATTAAGATTTTGGTTGGATAAATTTGAAACAAAAATAAAAAATATATATAAAAAAAGAACAAAAAATGTTACTAAGGGTAAATTAGTACTTTTATATACTACTTTTGATTAAATGGGAAGTAGAAATTTAATTTGAGTTATATGGGACAAAATATTTAACTATTGGTGCATATGGTCAATGCCCCTAGTAATAACTAGACTTTGACCCCCACTTCATTGAAGGACAAATTTATATTCAGTAATTTTTAAATTAATTTATAAGATGTTAGATAAAAGTGAAAAATATAAACTAGTTGTATATATTTATTAATAATCACTTTTTATTAAACACGCTATATCATTGATTCACTCTCATAATCAAAAAATTTATATGTTGAGTTTTAATTATTTGTATTATAGATAAATGAGTTTCGTTCTTAGAACAAAAAGTTATACATTCATTAAATAATATAATTATTATTTATAATATGTTGATAATACATATCATAATTTAAGATATAGTTTAATGGGAAAATAAAATTACACTAATTGATTAGATTCTTTTAAATTTTAATTTTTTTAGTTAAACAATAATCAATCATAACTTTTATCATAAATTAGTAAAACATATAGAAATAGTTATAATTTGAAAAATAAAATTATACTGAATAATTTCATCTTTAAAATAATCTTTATATATAAGTTTATTAAAAAATAATTTTTATATATAAATTTAATAAAAATAAAACCCAAAACTAAAGAAAAGAAAAGAAAAAAGAAACAAAACAAATCAAAAGAAAAGAAAAGAAAGAGAGGAAGAAATAGAAAAAACACACACACAAAAAAAAAAAAAACAATTGAAGGGTGACATATGTCACCCCCAAAGTCTTGCAGGTCTTCTATATTAGTAAGGTATAGATAATAATAATAATAATAATAATAATAATAATAATAATAATAATAATAATAATAATAATAATAATAATAATAATATAACTCACCTAATGAGAATTAATTAAGAAACAAATTTTTTAAAACCTAAAAAAAACTAACCTGTGAATGATTGGTTGATGATTAAAAAAAATAAAAAAGACTGTGAATTTGATTGCACAAATAATAATAATAATAACAACTCACCTAATGAGAATTATTTGAGAAACAAAAACTTTAAAACCTACAAAAAATACTAACCTGCAATGATTATAATAGTAATAATAATAATAATAACTCACCTAATGAGAATTATTGAGAAACAAAATTTATGGATAATTACAGGTTAATTACATTTTAAGTGTGTAAAGTGATATTTATGGATAATTTTAATGTTATTACATTTTTTTTAATTTTTCTATTTATTTTATTTCCAAAATTATCGATGGCATTTCGGCGCCCTTGATCTTTTTTATTTAAAATAATCTTTAAAAATAGGGAAAAAAACAACAAATATCTAATTACCTGTAAGTTACTATTATTTGTGATTCTAAAACAAGGGAACTAACTTCGTGGTATCTTTAGAGATATAATTAGATTTCATTAATTTACGTATGCAATTGAATAATTCGATCAATCTGTATAGTATAATATAAGATCAATCGTATCATACATTCTATTAATATTACACGATACAATCAAAACACGTTTGATGATAATTATATATTAAAATTAGGTTAAATACCTTTTAAGTGGGTAAAATGACATTATATGTTTTGTTTTAATTCTATTATATATATTTTTTAACTTCCATAATTATCGAGGAGAATCGAAATCCACATGGTAATACCGAGGACATTTCGAAGCCTTCTGTTATTTTATTTTAAAAAAATCAAAGTAATAAAATGTAATTTTCAATCAATTACTCAATCTGTCCCATTCTATCTGTCGCAGTTGATTATTTCACGAAGATTAAGAAAGATGATTGGTTTTATAACAATAGGTATCAAATGACCATAATATCTTTTTGTTTAATATAATTAAAAGTGTGAAATAATAAAGGTAGGGGTAAAAGCAGTAAAATAACCTTTACTTTTTATTGGCAAAGTGAAAATTAACAATAATTCTCTCTTGAAAATGCAGATGCGACAGATAGAACGGGATAATTTTTTTTTCAAATTGTGACAAATAAAACGGGATGGAGTGAGTACAATTTTTTGTGCTTTTAAAACAACGAAAGAAACCTCTTGGTATATTTAAAAAAATAGTGAGACTTTATTAAGTACGTATGAGATTGAATAGTTCGATCGACCTATATAGTATATATAACATAAGATCGATCGTATCATCCATGATACTACTTGATACATGATAATAAAAACATGTTCAATAATAATTATATATTAAAATTAGGCTAATTACATTTTAAGTGTGTACAATAGCATTATATGATTTTTTTAATACTATTAAGTTTCTTTTTTCTAAACTCCAAATTTACAGAGGCCTTCAAAATGCCCTGAGTAATACGACGACATTTTGAAGCCCTTTGTTATCTTATTTTAATTTTTTTAAAGAAATTTAATTACAATTAACAATCAATTACTATTTTTTTGTAATTTGAAGACAAGTAAAACAATCTTCTAGTATCTTAAAAAAACAATAATAAAATTTTATTAACTACTATTTTAAATATAACATTAATATTAGAATAAAATGTAGTGCGAAAAATATATCAACGGCGAAAACATGATCACTTACCCAATCATAACACTTATAAAGACATTTTAAGATTTTTTCTTGTCTAAAAGATTTGTTTGGATTTTCTTTTATTTTTATTAATATTACATAATTGTTAGGAGTTTATAAAAGTTTTGTGAATCTCATGTTTAAAGATGAGATTTGGTGTCTACAAATACAATAAGTATTTGGCTTTATTAAATACCCTATGACAATTTAAGAATATCTCAAATGAATACCTTGAGACTTTTATGGATATTTTATAATTTATTAGAAATCTCAATTAAATACCTCAAGGATTTTATAAGTGTTAAAATATCTCAATTAAATACATCAGGAATTTAGAAAGTTTAAAATATACACCCCCTTAATGGGTAGGTCTTGGGTGAGATCGGACTTATACTATGAGACCACTTTCCACCCAATCCATCCGACCCGCCCTAACCCATTCATTTAATAAATAAAAAAAATATATTAATTTTCTATCACAAACAAGCACACGCACAACGTGTGCTCCCCCACCTCCGGACTCAGGCCGCCACTTCCGATCGCCGACCGCCATCCACCACCTCCATTATTTACAGGCAATATTTTTTTACAAACCTTATATCGTTGCAATCGTCTCGTCTCCCTCGTTCCAAATTCGCAATTGGATTTATAATTTAATACTCCAATCACCGTAGATCTGAGGTCAAAGTTACAAATTCATCAATTTTAACCTCCATTTTACAGCGATTCACCGGATGAAATTTTGATTAAATAAAACGTATCACATAAT
>BMAC01000075.1:1685736-1710977 GCA_014905375.1 Phtheirospermum japonicum
TATATATATATATATATATACTAGTTTAACACCCATGTATTACACGGGATTTATAAAACTAAATATGAAAATATTTATGAAAATTAAAAAGTTCTGGATTTAAAATAAAAATTGAAAGGATGTGTTCTCAACCCGTGTCCTGTTCAATTTATTAATTATTAATTAATATAATATTTTAATACTTAGATTAAATTCGTTAATAATTATGTTTATATACTTATAAAAATTCAAAATATGTTACATTTTCAACCCGTCTCTAATCTATATTAATTAATTATTATTAATTCATTTTATATTTTTATGTATAGATTAATTTTGTTAATAATTATAGATATATACTTTGAAAAAATTCAAAATGTGTCATACTCTCAAGCCTTCTCGCATTATGTCATTGTCTAATAAATATTAATTAATAATAATTATTATTATATAATTTTATTTTTTTATATTTAGATTGAACTCATTACTACTATTTAGTTTCATACTCCAATTATTGCAAATATATCATAATTTACCTATACTGAATATTTAAAATCTCAAAAACTAATTATTATAATTTTTATTATAAATACAATTTATTTAATTATTTTCATAAATAAGTTTTTTTTTCTGTAATTAAAATTATTTCATATGTAATTTATCTTTTAATTAAAATAATTAATTTAGAAATTTTCTATTAATTATATATGACTTATTCATATTTTTATATTAGGAGTATAAAAGAAGATTACTGAATTAGACAAAATATAATAAAAGAAGATTACAAGTTAGGTTAAATATAATAAAACAAATATTAAATTAGGCAAGATACAATAAAAGAGAAATATTAAATTTGGTATATATTAGACTCGGATGATACACAAGCAACCGAAGCACCATATTTTTTTTATTATCCAAACGAAGCATACAAAGCAAGCACGTAGATTATGGGGATTTCACATCATTATATACTTGTTTAACACCCGTGTATTACACGGGACTTATCAGAAGATAAATATAAAAAATACTTGTGATAATTAAAGATTATAAATCTAAAATAAAAAACTAAAATACTATACAACCCGTGCCTTGTACATGTCTAATCTATTTATTAATTATTATAAATATTAATAATTTTGTATTTGATGTTTAAATTAAATTCATTGATAATCTTAGTTACACACTTACAAAAATTCAAAAGGCGTCATATTCTAAACCCGTGTCTCATATCTATTTTATTAATTATTATTATAAAATCATTCATATATTAATGTTTAGAATAAATTCGTTAATAATTATTAGTTACATACTTTGAGATATTCGAAAAATATCATACTCTAAACCCGCGACACATTGTACTAGTGTTTAATCTATATTTATTAATTATTAGTATATAATTTAATATTTTTATATTTAGATTGAATACATTACTAATATTTTGTTACATGCTTATATTATTGTAAATAATTCATATTCTTTCTATATAAAATATTTGAAACTCCAAAGATTAACTTATTTTAAATTATATTATCAATAAAAATTATTTACTTATTTACATAATAAATTATTTTTTGTAATTAAAATCATTTCATATGTAATTTATTTTTTAATTAAAATAACTAATTTAGATCTTATTTACTAATTATATATGACTTATTTATATTTTTATATTAGGAATAGAAAAGTATTAAATTAGATAAATATTAGGCTCGAATGACACATAAGCAAACGAAGCACCAGAATTTTTTATTTGTCAAACGAAGCATACGAAGCAGACACATAGGTTAGGAGAATTTTGCATTAATATATATAGGGGTGATATATATATCATTTTTTAATACTAATTAAGCTTATGTTTTGATTTTGAGAAATATATAAATATATACATTTCAACCAAAATATTTCAGATTGGATTTTATAGACATCTAAATGAGAGACGCGCTGCATCAGAGGATCTAGACATGGGCATTGACGGGGATAAGATCTATCTAGACATTGTTGGGGTGAAAAAAGGGTCGACATTTTGGCACCCAATACTTCGAGAAACTTGTGGCTTCAAAGTTTTTGAGATGTTACTAAGGATGTGTCAACATCCAAGATGACATCCAATTAAGATTACGATATGGATAATATCTTTTCAGAAATTGTATATAGTAGGGCTGCTTTTGATAGGTTTATGTTGTTTGATGGCCGCTCCTTGATTGATAAAAACACAGACACTTAGCGTCTTTTTCCTTATAATTTGAAAAATATTGCGAGCGTCATCATTGTTACATATTGTGAATGATATTGTGCCTTATGAGGCTACTATTGTGTATGAGTTCTATGTCAATCCGAGTGCTGGTGTTTTTGACCGTCATTCTCCTAAATTTAGTCTAGTCTATGTATGTGGTAATGTTAATAACGTAATCCTTTTGTGATTAATGTTTGTTTGAAATCCTGTTATGAAGAAGGACCAGTGCCTTCTGATTTTAATTTGATGGTCTGGTTCTTCACGAGTGATTTGCATAATCGCTAATTCTCTCAGTTTTCTTCCTCACGGTTTGTCCTCTCTTTATGCCATTTTGCACGAAATTTGCAATGCAAATCGATCTCTCTTGGTGAACAGTTCACAAGTCATTGAGACTCATGTTCGCATGCCACTACAAAAAACCAGTATTTTATCAAAGGAAACACCTAGAGAAATATTACCCTCGGAATCTCCGAGGGCATTATCGACGGGAATTATCAAAGGTCACTACCTTCGATAATACTCCCTTCGGTGATGCTCTCAGAAAAATTACCGAGGGCATATTTCTCATCGAAAATTTTTACCGAGGGGAGATTTCCTTCGATTTTGCCCTCGGTAAATTAATTACCCAGTGATTTTTGCTTATTATCGAGGATTCTTTCCCTCGGTAAAACACTAATTTTTCTAGTGTGCTCTATCAGCTTGGTACTAAAATGCCATATAATTTTGGCTTGCATGTGTTTAATGAAGTAATGTTCTTTGCTACAGCTATATCAACGACGTCGTCCCTGCCCTTTCCTAGTCTAATCTACCAAGTTTTTGTGGATCAAGGCTACATTTTTTTTTTCATTCCTCAACAGCATTCTTCATGATCACCACTTCTTTTTTAATGCCAAGAACCTCTTGTTGATCTTCTGGTGATCTATTATGATGAAGAAGATGATTCGTATGGCTCTGCTTCCTAATACTCTTGCCACAACTCCAAATGTTGTTGTGGATGACTCTAATATTCCTGCTAACAATCGTATATTTGTAGTTCTAGCTTGATCTTTTTAATAGGAACAAGTGCAGTTTGCGAAGTCTGCTATTACCTACTACATCTTTGCCTACTTTAGGAATTTGATCTTGGCCAAAATGGAGAGTAGTTAATGATGATAAAGGGGCTACTCATGAACATGTTGTTAGTGAAGGTGTGCTTAAATTCAGGGGATTTTGGTGCTACTGTGGATGTTGTCGCGAATATTATTATAAATGTTATTGATATGGCAGTAACACACTTAAGGGATTCAAACCTTCTACTGTTCATATTACTGTTGGTTTGCCTCTAGGAAAACCAAGTGATCTTACTTTGAGTTTTGACGATATATCTTTTATTTCTAACTGCTGCATGATTACATATGATATTTGGCTTAATCATCTTATGCGAATGTGATAGCATTCTGCTTAACAATCTAATTTTCTACTATTGCAAGTTAAGTGGGAGTTTTTTTTTATATTTTTAATTTTCATCATATGTGTTTTGGCCAAGAGACAAAAAGAGAAAATTGAAGAGTTCAATACACTTGAGATACATATTTAATGAAAAGAGATTATCTCCTAGAATTTATTTTGTTTAACTATTATTTTGACTTTCTTGTAAAGTTTATTAAATAATATCTGTTTAAGAAAAATTTGATATTTATCATCTTTGGTATTTGCCTTGTATAATATTAGAACTAAACCAAGATGTAATTCTCTTCCCTTGTGTAGAAATCATGTGTTTCAAAGTTATGAATTATTAGAACTCTAAGATTTTTTATTTTGTTTTCTTACTAGTGAGATATACTTGCAATCATGTGTATCTTCTTTCCTTCTTATTGTATGTCTCTTTTACAAGCATTGCTTGTCTAATAAAATTGAGGACTTGCCTACAAAATCGACGATGAACTTAATAAGAAAAAGATCAATAGTTGAAAAGCTTTTTATTGGAGCAATAATATTCTGTCAGGAGGCATATGTTACTATGATTGTTATTGACATGTACACAAACATCATGTATGTTGATCGAATTATTTTTCTTCCATCTTTTGGTTATATTAGAATTCAGTCTTTTGATTGTGGTTATTAGTCTTTTATGGAATGGTAGTACTGACTCAAAACTATACGAGTAAGAATTTTCAGTTGTCTTTACTAGTTGTTTATATTTTTTATTGTAATCGTTGATTCACATTTTTTACTAAATATCTTTCAATATGAGTTACGTACGGCTATAAGGTCCTTATAGTCAAAAGTTTAAAACCTTGTATTTACCCTATTATTTATTTATATTTCACATAAAAACACTTAGGGGATGCTTGGTTGGAGGGCTTAGAGAGTAAGGAATGGGAAACACTATTAAAGTGGTGCTTGATAACAATCACACTATGAGTTTGATTGCCCAATTTGTGGTATTGAGTCATACCCCCCACAAACATGGGTTATCAAACCCATTAACCTCCACAATCAAACCCATTCTCATTCTCATTCTCATTCCCATGAAATTCACCGAGCATCCCCTTAGTTTACTTGTTTGTTTTATTTTTTATTAGTGTAATGATATGCAAATTCAGGGTTTAAGGCCCTGTTTGGGCTAGAATTCGGAATACTGGATTCGAGATTCGAAACACCGAATACTCGTTTGTTCTAAAATTCAAAAATTAAATATTTAAACAACAATATCTTAGAATTAAATAATTAAATATTATTAAATACAATATAATAATATACTATCATTCATTTTTCAGATATGATTTAATATCAAATACAATATAATAATATATTACCATCCACTTTTCAAACATCATTTGAGATCTATAATAAAAGGTAAAGGATTTTGAATTTTATAACAAATAAGAATTCTTACTGTGTTCAAGTATGCTGATGCAAATAGGCCCTAATATAATATTCTTTATCGATTGATTGAGCAGGAAGGTTTCTTCTATAGAAGGTCAGTTCACTGACCTTTTTTTTTTGCATAACTGTCATGTTCCCTTCTTTCTTTCTTTCTTTTTTTTTTTTCTTTTTTTGAATGCCAGTCCCTTTATTCTTGGATTGCTTGAAATGCACCCAACACTTATTATGGGAACTTCATGTGTAACACGAGTGTTACTCCTATATCACTCTTATGCTTCATACAATCTCAGTTGTTCGAACACTGCTTCTCGATCACTTTCGGTAATATCTCATTGTCCTCTCAACATTGTTTAGTTTTACTTTCCTATTTCGTCCTCACTTGTATGCCACTATTTCGTACTTTACAAATTGAAATAAACAAATAGCGGCGAATAATAATAATAGTAATAAATTACCAAGCATTGAATTATTTGTCTAGTCCTCATAAATTAAGGTTCTGAGAATCTTTATTTATTAATTAATTTATTGTACGTGCAGGTTTGAGTTAAAAATAAAATAACAGATGGATCTTACCAGGGTCAAAAGCTTGAAGCATCTATGGGAGATATGGGATCTCCGAGCCTTCATGATCATAAGCCTCTCCCTCCAAACTTTCCTAATCCTATTCGCACCTTTACGTAAACGAACCTCCACCAATTGGACAATTATGCCCCTCTGGTCCGCATACCTCCTCGCCGACTGGGCCGCCACTTTCGCCGTCGGCCTAATCTCCAACAGCCAAAATGACAGCCCGTCCCAAAAACCCAACAACAACGCCGACCTCCTCGCCTTCTGGGCCCCCATCCTCCTGGTCCACCTCGGCGGCCCGGATACAATTACCGCCTTTGCCCTCGAGGACAATGAGCTCTGGCTCCGTCACTTTCTCACCCTCATAACCCAAACGACCGCGGCCGTCTATGTCTTTGTCCAATCCCTACCCAAGAACCAGCTGTGGGTCCCGACCCTACTCATGTTCGTCTCCGGCCTCATCAAGTTCTTCGAGAGGGTCATGTCACTCCACGGCGCCAGCTTGAACAACTTCCGCGACTCGATGCTCAAGGATCCCGACCCAGGCCCGACCTATGCCAAGCTCATGGACGAGTACCATTGGAAGAAGGAGGCAAACCTCCCGACTAGGATCGAGAGGATCCCCGAACCCGACCGAGGGAACAAAGGAGTCAACAGAGTCAAAGAAGGCAATTTGAACCGGGCCGAGGTCGTTCTTTACGCGCACCGCTTTTTCGACATTTTCAAAGGCCTACTCGTCGACCTAATATTCAGCCTGCGCGAGCGCAACCAAAGTCAGGAGTTCTTTCGCAAGAGAACGGCCGAGGATGCTTTCAAAGTGATGGAGGTCGAGCTGAATCTCATGTACGACGTCCTTTTCACCAAGGTTAGCATCGTCTACACCTCGCTCGGGTATTTCTTCCGATTCGTCGCGTTCGCCTCGATTGTCACGACGCTTGGGCTCTTTTACTGTGAGGACAAGGGAAACTTCGAGCACGCTGACGTGGTGATCACCTACGCCTTGCTCCTTGGCGGCATCGCGTTGGATGTGATATCATTCTACATGATCATCACCTCCGATTGGCTTGTAGTAGCCACTAAAAAGCTCCCCGACGTGAACCTCATCGACTCTCTTGAAAACACGGCCCGAGAAATCAATTCGGAACCCCATACAAGTCGGCCCGAGAAATCATCGACTCTCTTGAAAACATGCCTGCTTCGCCGGAGGTGGTGCGAGTCCGTCTCGGCCTACAACTTGATATTCTACAGCCGGAACCGTCGCAAGGCCGTGATGGAAAGGTTCATCAGCGCATTCGGGCTGACGAAGTTCTTGGACGGGCTTAAGTACGTGAAACAGAAACCGTTCACCAAGGCCCTGAGAGAGCTCATCTTCACTGAGATGAAGGCGAAATCGGAAATGGCTGATGATTTAGAAGACGCAAAGGGTATAAGCGTGGCGAAAGGCGAATTGGTCCTACGATCCGCGGGCTGCAGTGATTTGCTCCGTTATGTTCTTGACGTGGACTATGACCAGAGTCTCTTATTGTGGCATATCGCCACCGAGCTATGCTACTGTGACGAAAATAATAAGGGCAACAAAAACGATTACAGGGAAATCTCGAAGGTCCTTTCGGACTACATGATGTATCTTCTCATCATGCAGCCCGCGATGATGTCAGCGGTGGCGGGTATTGGGCAGATTCGGTTTCGGGACACGTGCGCCGAGGCAGTTAAGTTTCTAGTCGAAGGGTCGTCGGGTGATGATCAGAAGAAGGAGAGACCAACGGAGGGGTATTGTATGGGTTTCTTTTCGAGGGAACGTGAACTGGACGAGGGCCATATAAAAGATTGCGGGAAAATACTTTCGGTTAATACGGAGGTTGAGCCGATTCAAATCAAGGGAGATAGGAGTAAATCCGTGTTGTTTGATGGATGCATGCTTGCGAAGAAGCTGAAGGAACTGAAAAATAATAAATGGCAAATAGTAAGCAAAGTTTGGGTGGAGATGCTGTCGTACGCGGCTATACGTTGCAGAGCAAATAGTCATGCGCAGGAGTTGAGCAGAGGAGGTGAGCTTATAACTTTTGTTTGGTTGTTGATGGTTCATTTTGGATTAGGGAGTCAATATCAAATTAGCGAAGGGCATGCGAGGGCGAAACTTATCGTAGACAAGTAGATGGAAGCCTGAGTATATATATATATATATATATATATATATATTTTAAATAATATAAGAAAGTGTTTGATCTTTCCTAGAGCTTGTTCTTTGTTAAGAGTGTTTTCTATCTTCCTTATTTGTTTTTTCTTTCATTTTTATTTTTTTAAGATTAATGTGAGAATTAGAAGTGTATCCTGAAAAGTTGTATCCTTTAATAAAATGTCTTTTTTTTTTACACAGGATTAGATGTAATGATATATTTTTGTCACCGATATATTTTTACTTGGGTATGTTAAGAAATAAGATTCTTTAAATATGTACTAGTTAAAAAAAGAAAATAATAATAATAATAATAAAGCAATAGGAGTATTTTCCTAAGGTATTAATTTATTTCCAGCATTGATAGCCCATACTGATTTTGACTTTCACTAAGCGCATATATGATATGATCATGGTTCATGGTAATTTGCCTAACACCGCTGATGAATATGAGACCCGGAGTGTTCTTTTGTCACGAAAACCATTTAACCTCCGCCGCTTAACGTTATCATTTTCCTCGCATCCCGAGCTCGTACCTTGCTCCCCTTCAAGGACGCTGATTGGCGTCAACGTACCACTAGCCGCTGCCTGCGCACTCGTCTCGTACTCGCATCCCTCACTCATTATCACCTGCATTGCACCTACACATTCCACCAATGCATCCTACAATAACAAAATAATAACCAAATGCCATTTGAAATTAAACCTTTTAATTTGAGAACGTAATTATAATACTTACTAATAATTTGGTGATTTTGTTTTAATATAGTGTTAATTACTTTGTTCACATATTCGCAAGAAGAAATTGCCGCTTCCGAAGAAGAAAATGCGGGTGGAGTTAATTCCTGAATGGAACAAAGAAGCGCCGAAGCTGCGATTATTGAAGGTTTATACTCTAAAAGCTTCGGTTCTGCATATAAAAACGATAGTTAAATCACAAATTTATTTAATATATATTAATTAAATTTTATTTAATTATTTTACCTTGTTGAATATTGAAAATTATATCTGAAGCTCGGAGCTTGAGACATTTAGCTAAAGAAGAGTCTTCAATTTCGGAAATAGAGATGAAAATCTGGAGAAACGAGAAAGGAGTTATGGATCGCATTCGCCATTGCAGGGTGAGGAGTAATATGTTCTCCATTCGATGAACTGATTGTGCGTCAAACTCAATACCTTCTTCTCTCTGTTTCAGTCAATAATTATTTTTAATATGAACAGATTATATTCTGAAATAATTGAAATTATACCTGTAAATCGGAGAGTGAAATGGATAAATCAACATTTGTCATCTTAGCGGCAAGTGTAAGGCTCGCCACTACCAGAATGCGAGAAATCCAAGGCCTTTTCTCCTGATTTATCATTAATTCGCAACAAATTATAAGCCACAGAATAATCCTTAAGCTATACTGTTAATCATATAATTAGTCTCAGACTAACCAGAATTTCCTGCTTAGAGAGAAACCGATCGACGTAATTAACAGCGAGGTAGACGAGAAACGGATCTATATCGTAAGTCAGCTTCGCCTGCATATATACGTACACAATCACAACAAATCAACCGAAATTCATTTATTACCAAAAAGGAAAAAATAAAAAAATAAAAAAATAAAAAATGCTATCGAGTGTTGGATTTACGTGAGAGAGGAGAGAGAAAACACTCCGGCGAATGGAGAATCGCAAATCGGAGGACTCGACGGAGAGAAGAGACGGCGCGTGGTCGGACTCGTTGGAGAAGAGGGCTGCAACGCCGTCGTATTGAAGGTCTTCGTAACTGGTCAACGGATTCTGGAGATCCAGTTCCATTTCGCTTTCTCGATTTCGTCTTTTCAGAGAGAAAGAGCGAAAAAAGCCATTAAAGTGTGTAGCGGAAAATTGGAAGAATTGGTTGAATCCAACACTCATCGTCGACTCGCTCTGGATATTTATTGTAGCCTGGGGTGCTCTGCGAGCCGACGTGGCGATTATCCAGCAATAATAAAATCAATAAAAGCAGAAATAAGAAGGTCTAACTATTAATAAATGCACCAAATCCAGAACAAAAAATAATTAATACTACTAACATTGTCCATGACTAATCATACAGTACTCAAATCTTTTTGACTTTTATTTGACTACGTCTAACTCCTTTCATTACTTTTACTTTTTTTTTTTTTTTCTGTTGTTTTCTGTGCTGGTGTAATATTATCTAACTTGAGTTATACTAACAAATTGGTCAACATTGCTTTCAATAATTATTTTCTGGGCTGGATCAACACGTTATACGGACTGGACTGATGATCTGCTCTAAAATGATGTATCAACTCCGTTGTACGAATATTTGTACTATGTTTTTGATGAAAATGTATATTTTGTATTGATCATTACGAATATTCATTGTAAATAATTTACATATACTATCGCACAACATATATGTTCATGTTCGATTGGACACGTCTAAGAATCTCGTCGATCACTTCAGCGGCGTTCGATTACACTTTCCTGTCGATCGGGTCTCGGTGGTCAATTCGTAGCACATAATATACATAAAACGTATTTATATATCACATAAAAAGAATCGAATATACAATTTATGATATATTTGGGTGCACCATATACCATCTCATTGATCATCAACCTCATCAAGAAAGAGGCCAACCAAATATTTGATAGTTTTACTGGTTGATGCACAAAATTAAAAACAATGTGTGTCTGGAAGTAGGGACTGTCACGTGATTCATGTAGAAGGAATTGGTTCAGGTTCAAGCAGCAGATAATCCCATATTTCTGGAATTTCTATTCAAACTCAATTATTTTTTCCAATTTTATCAATCATATCCGCACAGGACAGCATCTTCTATATATGCGTTGCACACGTGACTGCATTAATTGGAATTCGATTTCTCAGTCCAAAGTTTTTGAAGTGAAGATTAAATTTTGTTACGGAGAGATAGGGCTGGAGTGACAGCTTGTTTTGGGATGTAAATTTGAGACATTTCAATCAAAAATTTATGTTTTATGCCCCTGCCGTGGTTCATTGAAGTGAGGTGCATGTTTTTGGAGGAACGCATTTTCTCTGTTCTCTCTCTCTAAGTATATATTGGCAAAAATGCTTATATATTGTACATTTCAAAATAAATTGTGTTATTTGGTGGTGTGGGGGTGGATTGTTAATTTAGGTGGTTTCGCACCCTCAACCTGCGAATTCATCATTTTTTATTTTTTATGGATGCGCACTCTCAAGATGCGAATCCTATTTTTTATTAAAAAAAATAAAAAATTATTGTGATTTCGCATTACAAGAATGCGAAATCTTTTTTTTTTTTAATTATTTCAAATTCGCAATTTCATGCTGTGAATTTGAATTTTCTTTAAAAAAATTATAAATTGTGGTTTCACGTGATGATTATGCGAAACCTATTGTCCTAAAATATATATATATATATATATATATATATATATATATATTAAAGTCGCAACTTCATGCTGCGAATTTCAATTTAAAAAAAAAATTATAAATTGTAATTTCGCATGATGATTATGCGCTATTTTATTAAAAAAAATTATTTTAAAGTC
The DNA here is from genome assembly GCA_014905375.1 of Phtheirospermum japonicum. Classification (NCBI taxonomy): domain Eukaryota; kingdom Viridiplantae; phylum Streptophyta; class Magnoliopsida; order Lamiales; family Orobanchaceae; genus Phtheirospermum; species Phtheirospermum japonicum. Next base: position 1,697,115 of record BMAC01000075.1, read on the forward strand.
GCAACTTCATGCTGCAAATGAAAAGCATTTGGCTACAAAAATTTGTGTTTTCTGACCGCATGAATCAAAAAAGAATATGTGCTTTTTGACCACATGAATTCAAAAGTGATCAAATAATCCAAACAAGAGTCACATGTAAATTACATGCAAACGTCTCTCAAACCTCACATGTCTCCGTTCTTTTAATTTATTTTACTTTGTGTATATGAATTTGATTTTATCATTCATTCATTCTCATTCGGACGCACAACAAACCAACCTCAAAATTATTTTTTCTCTCATCTCATTTTCTCTTCAAAAACACTGATTTCCTATCTACACCTCGTAAGCAATTGTTTAAGGTAATGTTAAATATGTCAATCTTTTGAAATAAAATTTATGCTTAGTTAATTTGTTATTTATGAATTACTTCTAGGTAATTAAATTATTATTTATATTAGTTTAGAAATATTTATGTATGCATACGTAATAAAAGTTTTGTTTACAAATTTATTATAACTAGTCAAATTTTTCTTTATAAATTGTTGATGTATCATGTCTATTTCATGTTTTCTTTATAAATTATTGATGTTAACATGTATATTTGCTTTTTATATTTATGCATGCCATATAAATTATTTCTGAAATTGTTAATTATATTTGATGATTTTTATAAATTATTGCTAACTTTTTATAGTTTATTTCTTAAATTTTTGTTTACAACCAGCTTGAAGTTAGCCTCAATTTCTAAATAATGGATAAAATCCAAGATATGCATAAATAAGATTTACTGCCCACTTTACCAAATAATGGACAAAACTTATATATTTTTTTTATAATTTTAATTAAATTTTTGAAATAGAAAAAACTCAAGATATGCATAAATAAGATAAATAGGTGGGCCTTTGTTTCTAAATAAAGGACAAAACTTATATATTGTTTATAAAATTTAATTGAATTGAGAAATTAAATTAAATTAAATTAGAAACTACGAATTATTAAAAATCGATTTCAGAATATAACTAAAAAACTAAAATCACAATCGTAATTAAAGATAATTGAGAAATTTTAAATTAAAAAAATATTTTTAAAAATAATAAAAATATTTAAAAAAAATTAAATAAAAAATCGCCCACATAAAAATATATAAAAAATTAAAATCAAAAATCGCACACATATTGTAAGATTTAAAAATTAAAGAAAAAATAAAACTCCGAATCGCACACGATTCAAAAATATTTTTAAAATTTAAATTTCTAATTTTAAGAAATTAAAACTAAAAATTGGACACTTATTTTGTGACTTGAAGTTTTTTTAAATAAATTAAATTACAAAATTTAAAAGATTTTAATTATATTTGATAATTTTTTTTATATTATTGCTAACCTTTTATACATTATTTCTTAGATTTTTGTTTACTACCAGCTTGAAGTTAGCCTCAATTTCTAAATAATGGATAGACCCCAAGATTTGCATAAATAAGACCTACTGCCCACTTTAACAAATAATGGAAAAAACTTATATATATTTTTTAATTTCAATTAAATTTTAGAAATAAATAAAATCCAAGATATGCATAAATAAGATAAATAAGTCCGCCTCCGTTTCTAAATAACGGACAAAACTTATATATTGTTTATAAAATTTAATTGAACTGAAAATTAAATTAAATTAAATTTGAAACTACGAATTATTAAAAATCGATTTCAGAATATTACTAAAAAAATAAAATCACAATCGTAATTAAAGATAATTGAAAAAAATTAAATTACAAAAAATAATTTTAAAAATAATAAAAATATTTAAAAAATTAAATAAAAAATCGCACACATAAAAATATTTAAAAAATTAAAATCAAAAATCGCACACATATTGTAAGATTTTAAAATTTAAAAAAAATTCCGAATCGCACATGATTCAAAAATACTTTTAAAATTTAAATTTCAAATTTTAAAAAATTAAACTAAAAATCGCACACTTATTTGTGACTCAAAATGTTTTTTAAGTAAATTAAATTAAGAATTTTATAAAATCAAAATTAAAAATTGATATTTGCCATTTTCTAAAAAAATTTAAAATACCTAAAATTAAAAGTAAAATTAAAATATCAAAAATTAAATTTAAATATCTAAGAAAAATTAAATTAAAAATCGAGGTTTTCCATTTTCTAAAAAAATTAAAATACCTAAACTTAAAAGTAAAATTAAAATATCAAAATTTAAATTTAAATATCTAAGAAAAATTAAAATTAAAAATCGATGTTTGTCATTTTCTGAAAAAATTAAAATACCTAAATTTAAAATATCAAAAATTAAAATTAAAAATCGAACGATCTTAATATATTAAAAAATTATAAATTATAAATTCAACAATTTTGGAAGTTTCTATATTTTATATAAAAAAGGTATGTTAATTAATATAAATTATATGATACTTCGTATAATAAATTATAGAAGTGATAAATTGTAAATTATAATATTTAGTGATTTTCTTAGTTGCTAGGATATATAGACAATGTTGAATTCAAATATGATCACCATAGTCGTGTATTTTGGCGGCCAAATTGTGCAAAATGGTTACGAATTGATGTATGACCGCAAGGCAATTGCTTCAAGAAGGATTTCTCGTCAAACAAATTTTGAGGAGTTGACCGATGTTTTGTTTACAGTTACGAAGAGTAATGTAAATGAAGTAGTTTTGAAATTCTCCGCTAAGTTTTGTTATAATAACATGTGTGGTATTGTTTCACTTTCTAATGAGCAAGATTTATGGGGATTCTTAAATCCATCCTTAGGCCTAGACTTTCTTGAGTTGTATGTTGAAATCTGAGCCTAGAGTTGAAAATGTCAACACATTTGCCTCGATAGATCATGATTATTATCAATATGCCGAGCTTAAACGAGACGAAAATGTGTCTAGTATACCTATATGCAAACAAGATTTTTTAAATGTCATTAATCAGGAGCATGACATAAATACTTGGGGATCGAGTCATGATAATGTTGTAGAGATTGTTATAGGAATAGATGATACACACATGGCCGATCATTTTGGGCCATACTCGCCTCTTAGTTCTGAACCCGGTGAATTAGGAAGCAATGCTAACTTTGACGATAGTGGTGACGATGATGATCATGACGATGGTGTTGATTTGAATCTTTTCAAGTATTTAGCAGAAACTCAGAAAGAATAAGTTAAAAAGAAATAAAAATTCAAAAATGATATTTAAGTTAGTTTAAGTTAGTGCATATCTTTATTTTTTTTATTCACTCCTTTTTCAAAGTCCATTGAATCGGAAACAATTAATATTAATTAAGAATTAATTTTTTTTTATGGAACAGATCATGGCGAGTTTGACGATCATGAAGCTGCCCAACATTTTGTGCGTCCTACTGCAATAAATCACAGATCGACTGGAAATTTTCGTATGAGTCGTGAAATTTCATTTTTTGATTCCAACTACTCAGATGTACCAATTGACTCCATTGGGGCTCCTAAGCCCTTGAAGATTTACGATTCTCAAGAAGGTGTCCTGACTAAGGGAATGCTTTTTAGAGATCAAAAACATTTGAAGAGTGCGGTGAAAGACTATCATGCCAAATGGGTGAAACGTATGTTTAGAGTGGTGGAAAGCTCACCAAAAGTGTGAAGAGTTGTCTGTAAGTCGAGTTTGCCATTGTGTCTTCTCAATAGTGTGATTGGTTTATGAGGACGAGTTACAGCAAAAGACGTGATATGTGGAAGATCACCAAATTAGGGCCTTCTCACGACTGCCAGATGCATCCAACTGAGTTCGGTCACAAAAATCTGGACAGGAATTTTATTGCTGATATTCTTGTGGGCATGGTGCAGTGCGATCCATCTTATCGTGCAAAATTTGTCCAACAAGTGATAAAGGACAAATACCTTTATGATATTACATATGATAAAGCATGGCAGATGGTGAAAACAGCACGTGAGAATGTTTATGGTACTTGGGAGACGTCGTGTCAAATTTTACCCAAGTATATGCAGGCTTTGCAAAAATATAATCTCGATACAATCGTTGAGTGGAAACACAAGAACCTTGAGAACTCTGCCGTCAGGATGATGTACTATGTATTCTGGACATTCAAACCATGTATTGATGCATTTTCCCATTGTCGCACGGTTCTTAATGTGGATGGTACACACCTGTACACAAAGTACATATATAAGATGTTTATCGCGGTGACATTAAATGCAGATCAGCGATTATTGCCCTTGGCTTACGCAATCGTAGACGAAGAGACTTCTGCTTCATGGTCTTGGTTCTACAAATGGTTTCTAGACACATTATTCAGGGTAAAGAGGGTGTTTGCCTCATATCAAATCGTCATCCAGAAATGGCTGAGTACCAACCACCTTGGGTGTTTCCTCGCTTTTGTTTGAGACATGTTTGTGCCAATGTTCATAGCCAATTTAAAAATGTCAAAGTGAAGGATTTATGTTGGATTTCCGGAGCTGCAGTTTCACTAGTGTTATTCCGAAAGATAATGGAGGAGATTAAGAAGATATCAGAACCTGCCTGTGCTTACTTGGAGTGGATGGATAAGACAAAATGGACATTTTCCCATGATGGTGGGAAGCGTTGTGGATTTATGACTACTAATGTTGCATAATGTATGAACTCTGTCTTAAAGGGTGCGCAACGATTTCCCGTTACTGCCCTAGTGCGTTTCACCTTCATTCGCATTGTTAAATTTTTCTATGATAAAATGGTGAAGGGATCCGCTTGGTTGAGAAGGAATCAACCGTATCCAAGTAACATCATGGAGTAGTATGAGGAACAACAAAGACTTGCACTTTATGCAGTCGTACAATTCTATCATCATCAAACACAAATTATTGATGTGATAATGTTGATACCCGGTACTCGTTGTGTTAAGACTTTCAAGTTTCAATTAACAACACAAGAATGCTCGTGCAGGAAATGGCTTAGTGATGGGATACCTTGTGCTCATGCAATGCAAGCTTGTAAGCACGTGGGCATTAACCCATCAAACTTCATGAAAGCATATTATAGTACAAACGCTTATGCAAGAACATATGCGGGGCAGTTCATTCCACTTCCCGATGAAGACGAGTGGGATGATGCAACATTTCAATTAGGCCACGATCCAACCAGGCGAGCTCGCGTTAGACATGGAGGAGACGTCACTACGAGGATATATAATTCAATAGATTGGGCTGTTACACGTGAGCAACAACAGTATCAAGCTTAGGATTGCAGTGATTTAATTTTATAAGTTTGTTAGTCTTAATCCAGTACTTTTGAAATATAATTAAATTTGATTGTTTTTGAAAACCTATGTATAAACCTAATATATTGTTACTTACCATGTTGTTATTATTATTTTTTTTTGTTACTTACCATGTTGATGTTGTTGTTGTTATTATTATTATTATTATTATTATTATTATTATTATTATTATTATTATTATTATTATTATTATTATTATTATTATTAATAGGATGACAGAGGCTGAGATGTACGGGCCACGAGACCCATCGGTTCTAACTGGCCAGGGCAGTCATCGTTCGCGGGCTTTGATCGGAGCGAGCGATGACATTTTGGATGCCACCATAAATTTTAGGCATGGATCATGATTTTGGTGGTCTATACAGGGAGAACAAAACCCATGCACAAATGAGTTTTACGGGCACTAATCCATCTTGGCTTTTATGAGGTTGTATGTTGTGGGCAAATGGATATTGATCCTCACTTTATCACTGCATTAGTTTAGAGATGGCGACCTGAGACACATACCTTCCATCTCCCATGTGGTGAGGTCACCGTGACATTGCAGTATGTTACCATTATATGGGGATTACCGGTGAGAGGGCTCTATAGGTTTTTGTCGGTCGAAGGAGGATTGGGTTCAACACTGCCAGCAATTCTGAGGATTTAGTCCAAAAGTAAGAGACTTCATGGGCACATCACGTCTTCTGCTTACAGCCATGAGACGACACTTCGAGGGGATTATCATCACTGATGAGATGGATCAGATGATAGTGGACCAATACGTTAGGGGTGTTGTGCTGACTCTACTTGCTAGCATGGTGATGCCTGACTTGACAGGTGACTCTGCATCATTGTTGCACCTACGGTTGTTGGAGGGTTTCGATAGAGCAAGGAAGTACAGTTGGGCTAGTGCCTAATTAGCTACCTTATATCGGGAGTTATGCACTGCATCAAGTGCTGACAAGTGTGTGATGGGGGGACCGTGTTTATTACTACAGATATGGGCTTGGTCTCGGATTACCACTTTAGTTGCTCACAGAGTGCACTCCTGGGTTCCACTAGGCAGTCTATTTGTAGATGAAGAAGATGTGAATGCATGGCCCTTGCCTCCTTATGGTGCACGTTGGATGCAGTTCTGTAGGTTCACACACACTGCGAGTCACTCATTACGTATCATTCGGGACATGCTGGACCAATTATTACCGTACCAGGTTTATATTCATTTCTAATGTTGTAATTCTATAAGTTCACACACTATAGTGTCTAATGTATTCTTTCATAAATTTCAGTTTGTGTAGGAGCTATATGACATGGGGTCGGCGGATATTGCATCTCTAGGGACACGTTGCCACACTGACTTGTGTAAAGTTCAGTGTCCTTTGATCAATTTTGCTATAGTGGAGTTCCACCTCCCGAATAGAGTGTTGAGACAATTTGGTATGCGCTAAGACATACCTGAACACATGTCTTCCAAACAAGCAGTATTACATGGCATTACTCGCGCAGGTCGGTCCAGATTTGATTAGCCAGAGTACCACTCTGCTTGGGTGACCTATTGGAGAAACGCGTCTTAGACTGTGTTCGAAGGTATTCCTATTGGTGATGGTAGATCGACATGCGACGGATATGATGATTGGTGTGATCGCATCACTCGACGTAGTATTACTCCATATAATTACTGCATGACGAATGGGTACCAACCTGCGGACAGTGCAGCCTGATATGCTATTGTACATTTGGTCGTATTAAATGTTAAATGTTTTCATATATGCAATTTGAGAGATCATTTAATGGTAGTTTTATTAATCTCATGTTACGTTTTTTGATCATTTTTGGACGACTGTTTAGGATGTTAGTCTTGATGATCAGGATTATATTGATCGCATACACATGTGTTTAAGAAAAAATCAACCGAAATGCGACAGCTCCTATAGTTGCCTCCATTACCACCTTTTCCGGATTCCTGCGAGACTATTCCAGAACACACCTCAAATTCTAGAGGTGGCAGAAGGCAGAGATCACACACACGCACAACTCAAATGCCTCCCCCTTCCTCATATACTGTGGGTGCCACCACATCCACGCATCAATATTATCCAGGTAATTAAGTTCTCAGTACTTTGACTTTGTAATTATGGACAAACATACATACTTATTAATATTATTCAATCAAATTTAAGGGCCATCAACTTCGACCTACCTACAGCCCTTCAGTGTGTTCAGCACTCCAGGATACTATATGCCTTCCATGGGGCAGCCTGCTGAGTACAGCTCATTTACTGGATTATTCCAATCTGGTATGAACTTGGGGTAACCTACAGCTTCACAAGAGCACCTAGGTGGTTTTGAACGTCCCAATGTACAGACATCTAGGTCCCCCATACCATTTTCTAACAGTGGGTTTGGGGGAAGTTATAGAGATGTGCAAACAAGTGACTCAGATACAACTAGCTCCCCACAAGGACGTCCCTCGCCGCAAGGACATCCCTACTACCTTCGTGCAAGTACAAACATTCAGCCACCAAGATGTGGCACAGGAGGACATCTTAGACACTAATTTAATAATGTTGTATTAATGCTATCTGCACGTTATCCATTTTAATTATGTATGTGATTTTGTGAAACTATTTTCATATTGTGTAATTTATTTTAATTGTGTTGAAGTTTCTTAGTGCGTGGTTTACTTTTAAGTTTCTATCATTCAGTAGTTATCAAATATATAAAGATAACAAACAACCATTACATAGCAACATAAAATTACAATCTTCCAAGAAGTAGCAGAGGTGATTGGGCGAGATAAAGAATAACACACCATAAAAATATTACACAACGAAACAACAAAGAAATTGTCACGAATGACACAATGGCACAACTAGAGTAGTTGGAAAATATGCATTTCATTGATGTGTGTGTGGAGAACACTTTTTAGTGTTCTGTGACATAGTGTACCGGATGACAAGACAACAAAATTCATCAAAATACGCGTTGAGCAATTATTCAAGTGAGTAGACAACACAATGGCACAGCTAGAGTAGTTAGTAAAGCTGCATTTCATTGATGTGTGTGTGGACAACACTTTTTAGTGTTCTGTGACATAGTGTACCGGATGACAAGACAACACAATTCATCAAAATACGCATTGTGCAATTATTCAAGTGAGTAGACAACATTATAGCACAGAACACGTATTTTACGCATCTATATATATGTACACACTGAAAAAACTACCTACCTAGAAATATAAACTATACCAGCTAATAATGGCTAACTTCGACGAAAATCATCCAGATGTCCTAAGAATAAACAATAATTACTATGATCCTGCACTCACCCCATGGACCATGGAGATGGAACAAGTCATTTTGAAAATTTTCATCGCCCTGAAAGAAAGTGTTGAAAGAGGTGCAAAAAAAGCGTATAGGATCTTGAGCGTCCCGCAAGTAAAAAGTCTACTCCAGAGTAATTTCATGTTTTCACCCACTATTCCAGAAATTTACGACCGAATCGAAGAAATGGAGATTAGATACGGTTGGTGGAAGGCAATACTTTCTGAGGATGGTATTTTTTTGGATGAAGAACGTGGTCTGATCTGAATTGATACCACTATCAATAATAATGTCTCGCCAGCCTATGTAAAGTCCACACATCTGTCTATAAATAATTATGTGGTTTGTGTTAGTTTTATTTAAATTACTAACTTTATTTAATAAAAAAATACGGTGATGATGCATCACGCAGATATTATTTGTATGACGTGCCACCATTGTGGAAGAAGATGAAATCAACTTTCAATTGATGCATCTCAATGTGTTAGTACTCAATTCTGTAATAAAATGGGATCAGAAAGACCTTAGTCTGATTGTGCAACTATGTACTATGTTTAATTTGTAATGTTTGAATTTGTAACGTTTGTTGTATTTTATTTAATCAAATGTGTAATCTTTTGTTTTTCCTTTATTTAATATTTATCCAACCTTGTTGGTGACAAGACTACACATTAATCAATAGGTTTTTCAACTTTCTTTTTGATAATACTACACATTAAGCATTATGTTTTCATCTTTAGCTGTGACAAAGACTACACATTGAATACAACTATCTTGTGAAATTTAACTCATCTATAAATTCTGAATATTGGACTAGACTTATAAAATACAATTCACTTACACCTTTGGTTTTCTCCACCATCTAAAGTATTCCCATAACAAAAAGGAAAAACGAGTTCCAATTAGCCTAACAAATAAATAACAAATATTTGATACAAGTGCATATGAACTCAGGACTGAAGTAATGAATTTTATATGCAACAGAAAAACAATCAAATTAAATAACAATTTTTAATCACAATCGTAATGTCAAATTTCCGATAAGGTTGTATTGACAAATGGGGTTTATTAAATAAATAATATAAAAATAAATAAAAATTGAAATATTTTATTATTCTATTATTATAAGTGCATATCATAATAATGCCTTAAAATTACAAGAAAATTTATTTCAAATTAAAATATAATAAGATTAATATAACAATTACAGTAACTTGATATTAGATATGTTATCACATTCGTAATGGTGGTTTTTCAATGAGATTGTGGTATTGACAAATGCAATTTAAATATTTTTTATTGAATACCCAATCCATCGAATCGAATAAAAGTTCTCCATATTTTAGATATGCAGCAGTAAACTCAGAATCGTCTGCCACGTCGTTCCAAAACTATACAAGCCATTCTGGCGCTTGCAATTTGTTGGTCTCATAATCCCAAGTACAATGCTCGTTTCCCAACATCATATGAAAATACCTGTATCATTTTTCCTGAAGTTGAACTCGAGCGGTTATGTCGTCCATTGTGAAGTCTTTCTCGAACGCAACATTGATTTTGTCCAACAAGATCCATGTGATATTGTTGCATAATCTTCTTTTGGGATCGTAGACACCATTGATCTTACTCTCACAGAGGTCGTCAACCAGCTTGGTATCCATATGGATGCTCCACTCGGTTAAACTCGTATCGTATAAAAAGATATCTTCTTCGAAATCAAAGTATGGTACATTGTTAGGCTGATTGGAACTCAGTTTTTTCTTTTTCATATGGGAATACCTAGTTGGTGGAGAAAACCAAAGGTGTAAGTGAATTGTATTTTAAAAATCTAGTCCAATATTCAAAGTTTATAGATGATTCATTTTGAAGAATCCAAGCTAACACATGAATACTTCCACTCAAATATCATAAATAAGAAATACTGGTTACATTAAAAGTCATAAAATTATGTTCATTCAAACTTGATCAAAACAAGAAGATTTACAATAAATTGAAAAACACATAAAAGAGAAAAGGAAAAGGAAAGAAAAAAAAAAACCATAATAAAGTGATTCATTTAAGCATTCAAAAACCCGATCTAAGTTTGTGCGCCGGTAGTTTTGCAATTTTTCCAAATCTTTCAATGTCTCCAAAATTTTTAAATTGAGAACCAAACATTGAACTTAATACGGGTAAGTAGAAGGTGGAGATTTTCTTAATTGGAAAATATCATTTCCCAACTTATGACTCATTCCTAAAATGGCGGATCTCCCAATGTTCTTTTTTCAGTTTCAACGAACTCTTTCATCAAATTAGGACCATTTGATTTTTTACCCTTACATCAAAGCTCACATAGCAAATGCATGCCTCTTTCATGATCATCTTTGTTTAAAGTATTTAACCAATCAACTCGTGTTAAATGGTTACGGTCAACATCTTTAAGGCAATTATAGGCTTTTAAATAAAGCACGTGGACCCACATTTTGAGCATTGCCAAATAGTGTTCAAGTATTGAATGATTTGGTTTCATATTGTACAAAAGAAAGTCGTCATAAAACTTTCGAGCTCCACTAATTTCTGACCTTGTAATGACACGACGACGACAAGGAGCCATCCTTAAAATATGAAAAATTATTACAAAGCAAAAAAAATAAAGTTTGTAATAACTAAATACATAATATAATCTATCAAATTTAAGTTTACAAGACATGAACATATAATGTTATTTATCCAATTTAATATTTATTTTATTTAATAGTAAATATCTTGGATTTTGTCTATTATTTAGAAATAGAGGCTGATTTCAAGCAAGTTGGATATACCTAATGCAAGAGTAAATACAAATATCAATTTTACAAATATAAATAACAATTTAAAAAATAATTTATAAAGAATAATTTAATGGGATGCATAAATATAAACAACAATTTCAGAAATTTCTCATAAACGAGATAATATACATGTTACACCAACAATTTATAAAGAACAATTTAACTAGTTATAAATAAATTATAAACAATAATTTAACTACATATGCATACACTACAAAAAAACTCAGCATTTCCGAGGGATTTTTCCCTCGGAATTAAGAAAAAATCCCTCGGTTTTGGTCAAACCGAGAGAAATTCCGAGGGAAAAATTCCCTCGAAAAAACCTTCCTCGGAAATCAGTTCTGAGGGAAATAAATCCCTCGGAATTACAAAACCGAGGGAATTCCGAGGGATTGTTTCCCTCGGAACCATTACCGGGACAATCCCTCGGAAATCCGAGGGAACATTTCCCTCGGAATACTTCAATTTTCGAGGGAATAAAATCCCTCGGAATTCCGAGGGATCTCCATTCCCTCGGAAATCCGAGGGATTATATTCCCTTGGAAATTGAAAAAATCCGATGGAATATATTTCCCTTGGACTTCCGAGGGAGTCCCATTCCCTCGGTATTTTTAATTTTTTAATTTTTTTTATTAATTTTTATTAATTTTTAATTTTTTGTTTTAATTTTAATTCTTGTTTAATTATTAAAATTCCCAAAAAATTGAAAAAAGCAATTAAAGAAAAGTCAAAGAAATAAATCAATTATAATAAAAAAAATATTTGAAAATTTATGAATTACATGCGTTCGATCGAAACAGTAACAAAGTTTATTAGATAAATGAAAGTGTTCTATGGATGGGGAGGGGAAAACTGCTGCTGCTGCTGATAAGGAGCGGGGAACTGCTGCTGGAAATGAGCGTACATGTCAGCCATCTGGGCGTTCGTCCGCGCCTGAAAATCCTCCTGCTGCTGGCGCTCCTCCGCACGCTGTCGCCTTTCCTCGGCTGCATGCTGCTGCAACGCCTCAAGCTGCGCCCTCTGAGCCTCGACCTGCGCCTCGAGCTCTCTGATCTGTCTTCTATCAGCCTGGGATGAGGAGGAGGTGGAAGAGTCGCTCTTCAGTAAACCCTTCGCAGCAGCCACTATCTTCCCATACGCGCCGGTGCCGTAAAGCCGTCCCTTCTTCACACCGGCGACGCCGAGAAAAACCTGGTCCTGGTCAACCTCGTTACTCTCCTCATGAAAAATTGGAAAATGAATTTGCCAATTGGTTCAAACATTATGTAAGACGTTCGATACCGAGATGCATATCATATAATTATGGTATCTATTTATATACTATATTTCCAAAATTAAAAATAATTTGTCAATGTCATAAGCTAGAGATCGTTTGAACAATGTGATCGACGAGAACATTAGGAGTCTAGCTGAGGGTCCATCAAGATGTGTGAAAACGTATACCGGATGTAAGATTAATGGTTATAGGTTTCACACATTGGAGCACGGATCTAACAAAGCCAACATCGAGCAGTGGAGTATGTATTAAAGGGTCAACTATTGGGGCCACCGAATATGATTATTACGGTCGTCTCACCGAAATTGTGCAGCTCGAATACACCGGCCGAATGAAGAAAAACACACTATTGTTCAATTGCGAATGGATGAAAAATTGGAAAATGAATTTGCCAATTGGTTCAAACATTATGTAAGACGTTCGATACCGAGATGCATATCATATAATTATGGTATCTATTTATATACTATATTTCCAAAATTAAAAATAATTTGTCAATGTCATAAGCTAGAGATCGTTTGAACAATGTGATCGACGAGAACATTAGGAGTCTAGCTGAGGGTCCATCAAGATGTGTGAAAACGTATACCGGATGTAAGATTAATGGTTATAGGTTTCACACATTGGAGCACGGATCTAACAAAGCCAACATCGAGCAGTGGAGTATGTATTAAAGGGTCAACTATTGGGGCCACCGAATATGATTATTACGGTCGTCTCACCGAAATTGTGCAGCTCGAATACACCGGCCGAATGAAGAAAAACACACTATTGTTCAATTGCGAATGGATGAAAAATTGGAAAATGAATTTGCCAATTGGTTCAAACATTATGTAAGACGTTCGATACCGAGATGCATATCATATAATTATGGTATCTATTTATATACTATATTTCCAAAATTAAAAATAATTTGTCAATGTCATAAGCTAGAGATCGTTTGAACAATGTGATCGACGAGAACATTAGGAGTCTAGCTGAGGGTCCATCAAGATGTGTGAAAACGTATACCGGATGTAAGATTAATGGTTATAGGTTTCACACATTGGAGCACGGATCTAACAAAGCCAACATCGAGCAGTGGAGTATGTATTAAAGGGTCAACTATTGGGGCCACCGAATATGATTATTACGGTCGTCTCACCGAAATTGTGCAGCTCGAATACACCGGCCGAATGAAGAAAAACACACTATTGTTCAATTGCGAATGG
>BMAC01000075.1:1717106-1733399 GCA_014905375.1 Phtheirospermum japonicum
GGCGGGAACATTTGGCGCCCTGATTTCCGAGGGAATGTAATTTCCTCGGAATCTACCGAGGGATTTTTATTTCCCTCGGTTTTCCCTCGAAAATTTGCTGTTTTTTTGTAGTGATACATGTTTATTTCTAAAATAATATAAACAATAATTTAACTACATAGAAATAATTCATAAACAACAAATTAACTATTCATAAATTTTATTTTAAAACTAATATAAGATAATATGCCACTATTAATTTAAATATGAAAGATTAAAATATTAAACATTACCTTGAATAATTTCTCGAATTAAATTGGCGAGCAAAGCAGATCCAAGTTTCTTAAGGGTAGAGAGAAAATAAGATGACAGCAAAATCTTGAAGCTGGAGTGGTTCTAATGAACATGAACGAATTGCAATAATAAATAAAGAGGCACACATGATTTGAAAGACTGGTGCATGAAAGACGTTTGCATGTCGATACCCTGATAATTGCATGCAAAGCTGATAGAATCTTATCACGTGGTCTTCATTTGGAATTATTCATACGCTTGAGCACAAACTAATATTATTTTATTATTTTATTTAATTTGATTTCGCACATTCAAGGTGCGAAATATAATTTTCATTTTTTTTTTAATTCAAATTCGCATTTTCTGCATGCGATTTTGCCATTTTCATTTTTATTTAAATTAGATTTCGCACACCTAAGGTGCGAAATCAAAATATATTTTTTTTTAAATTAAGAATTAGATTTCGCACATCTCAAGTGCAATTCAAAATATTCTTTTTTATTAAGAATTAGATTTCGCACACCTAAGGTGCGAAGTCAATTTTTTTTAATAACAATTAGATTTCGCACACCAAAAGTGCGAAATCGTAATATTTTTTTAAGGACATTAGATTTCACACACGTGAGGTGCGAAATCATAATAAATTTTTTTTAATAACAATTAGATTTCGCACACTCAAGGTGCGAAACCATTAAAAAGATTGAAAATTCAGAAATCGCACCCTAGGTTGCGGAATCACCTAATTTCGCAACCCAACCACAAAGCAGATAAACACGCGATTTGTTTTCAAAATTATTATATATACGCATTTTGGCCATATATATCGGTTTTGCTATAAAACCAGCCACTGGTTCCATAAAATGGAATCAGCCATCTACGTGGGCGTGCACGGCCCAAAAAATGAGCCACTTCAGAATTAAAAAAAGAAAAAAAATTGTCTTACATTACCTTTTCTTCTCCTTATCTCTCTTCTTTTCGTTTCTTTTTTTCTTCTGTCTATCCCCCTCTCTCTCTCTCTGTATATCCTCTCTAGTTTCCACAGACCACCAACAAAAACTAAAGTTGCACAAAAAAAAACACAACAACCATCTACTAGCGGACGAATGAGAAAATTAGAGGTGAACAGTTTAACCAAGATGTTCCACCCAAGGCTCCAAATGGCTCGATAATTTCACCATCGGAGTGATGAAGAATTATTTTATTTCATCTAATCATCAGGAGCGAATAATTCCAAAGGCTCAACTTTTAACTTAACAATCAGGAGACGGATGCAAATTTTCTCCAAGATCTAACCAACAATTTTCACCATAGGGTTCCGAAGGTTCAGTTTTTTTCGTTCTCCCTATTCAAGTTTTTGGATTTTCTGCGTACTATTTTTTGTTGTAACTAGGGTTCAATAGGGGTTTGGTTTTTTCTTCTACCCAAAGTTCAGTTTGTTGTTTACTTTTTCGTTAGCTTTTCCCATTTTCTCTCTTATTTTTTTATGAGCACAATTTTTTGATGTAATTTATTTTGATACGAATCTGAGTTATTTATTTTGATGTAATTTTTTTTATTTATTTATGTTTATATTTGTCTACGATCTGAGTTTTTATGGTGTATCTCTTATCAAAAAATTTATTCAAGGCTGCCAATTTCTTTAAATTCCTGATGAAAGTTGTTGATATGTGTTTGTTGTATATCATTTTAATAGAGAGAGAGATGGGCAGAAGAAAAAAAAAACTGGAAGAAGAGAGAGAAGGAGAAGAAAATATAACGTATGATAATTTATTTTTTATTCTGAAGTGGACCATTTTCTTGGCCACGTGCGCGCCCACGTAGATGGCTGGTTCCATTTTATGGAAGTAGCAGTTGGTTTTGTAGCAAACCTCTCTCTCTCTCTCTCTCGCATTCTGTATTATTATATATAAATATATATATGTGTGTGTGTGTGTGTGTGTGTGTGTGTGTGTGTGTGTATCTATATATTTGTTGAATCTAATCTTAATATTTGCTCCACCTTCACACATTTCATGCTAAATTTGACACCTTATCTGCTAATATTTTTATTTTGTATATGCCTACTGAATCGTACGTTTATCGGGCAATTTATTAGGTGCACCCTGTAAAGATATATTATCATTCAGTTATATGTGATGATATATGACAGTTATACGTGATATATGGTAGTTATACGCGATGATATGTGACAAAAATTTAGGGTTTAGGTTTATTTTTCCATTTTAGGGTTTAGTTTTGCATTTTTAGGGTTTAATTTTCCATTTTAAGGTTTATTTTTTTATTTATTTGTTTTTCAATTTTAGGGTCCCGACAAAAATCTATCATTCTATCAGTTATATGTGATGATATGTGTTAGTTTTATGTGATGATATGTGTCAATTATATGTGATGATATGTGATAGAATTTTAGGATTTAGAGTTTAATATTCAATTTCAGTGTTTAGTTTTTTTATTTTAGGGTTTAGTCTTCCATTTTTAGGGTTTAGTTTTTCGTTTTAGGTTTATATTATTTTTCATTTTAGGATTTTAAATTTTAGATTTAGAATTTTAATTATTTTTGATGATATGTATTAGTTATATGTGATAAAATGTGTCAATTATAGGTCAGTTATATGCGATGATAAATTAAATTACTGGGTGCACCCAAGTGTATATTATAATGACTTCGTTTTTCTAGTTTGCCTCCTAAATGGCTAATTTGACCAAAAAAATAAAAACACTAGAGCACGACACGTGACGTGATCTTCACATTAGATATACAGGGGTAAAAATGTCTTTCACTTATTTCCTACAATAAAATTATTCCCTTCCCGCCCCCCACCCAAAAAAAAAGAGAAAATTCCAAACCAACCATATACTTCATATCATCTTCCCCAAATATTGCTTCAAAAAATATAAAATTTGAATAAAAAATAATCTGAACCAACTATTTCTTCCCCTCATCACTTCCAAAATTCCAATCGTCTTCCCTACCATTTTTTTTCCAAGTCCTACTTCATATCTCATCATCCCAAAGACAAAATTGTCACCACCACCACAAAATACTTGTAAATTCTAGAACTTTAAAAATAAAGTCTTGCATTCACTTCGAAATATGGAATCAACGCCTTCCCGTCTTCACCTTCACCCATTCCAATTAAAGAAAAAGCTGCTGAAACATTAGAAAGGAAAATGGAAAAGCTGCAATGTTGCTATTTTAGGGTTAAGCTTTATGCTACGGATTTCATTGGCTTTCTTCAACATGATTGCAAGAGGAATGCTCATAACACATATATAGGCTAGTCTAAGAACTATCTAGAATGTTACAGCTCACATGTACACGCGTTTAACACTCATTCGAGGGCACAATAGTAAAACTACCGAACCCTTGTGCAGCTGTGCATTTCTTGGACGTTTGTGACTTGCTTGGCTGGTTTTGGACGTTTGCATGATCCTCAGTTTTTGTCTCCATGTGTGACTCACGACCTGCTGCTTTTGTGCTCATCTTTTCACCAATATAAAGATTGGTAAATATGATGATTAATGGCGATGAGAGTAGGTTGGGGAGGTAGGGCTTGTAAGTGGTGATAGGTCTCAACTCAGGATTCTTGGCAGTGGGCATGATAGCTCGATGATGGTTTGGTTGATGCTACAAACTTTAATTTTTTTGGGTTTGGTTTGCCTTCGAGATGAGTTGGGACTTTGGAATTAATGGTGATTTTTCGGTGGGATTTAGAGTTGTAGGTCTCTACTGATGATTGATTTTATCTTTCATGGTGATGAATTAAAAATTCTTATTTTTGTTTATTAGTCTCGTATGAATTGATTTGGATTATTTTTATTTTATTTTATTTTTGTATTTGATTCTATAATTGTTTTGGATTATTTAGGATTTTATTTGTAGTTTATTTTTTTATTGTGGTTGAGAATTTAATTATTGTTTGCAAATTTAGATGAATGCTGGCGGATGATGATCTTTTTTTGTTTTTTCTTAATTCAAATTTCTTTTTTGCATATTTGCTTATAGAAAATATTTTATTATGTGCTTTGTTGATTTTTTGTTATTTTTCAATAGTTTTTTTAAAAAAAAACTTTTTATGTGATATTTTAATTTATAAAAAAAATTACGTAAAAGACTATTTTACCCCAAGAAATTGAGTTTACAAGAAATCCCGACATTTATTAATTTTTTGGAAATAAATTTTGGGAGGTAAATTAAAAAATTGCACAATTCAAAAGACAGTGTACGAATATAAGATTTAGTAGCATAGTATCAAATTGGGTATAATTTAAAAGGTAAAAAATATTTTTCTCTATTTCTAAAGGCACTATATATAATCATGTATAATAATAGTGTATATTGTAGTGAATTCCTTTCCAGAGATACTTTATTATGTGGGCCCGTTAGTTCGCGATGTCAAAACACAGAGCCAGGAGTTGATTTTTAAATAGTGATGTGTTCAAATAGTTAAACACCTCAAGACTTGAATTGAACGGCATCTGATTTCTTCCATTATTTTTCCAAACATTGTCCGATCTGGTGGACAGCTAGGCTAGCTAGAGATTGACCAACCTGCAAAACAACACATCAGACGCTCCCAATATAGACATTATGGCACTCAATTAAGAATACAAAATCACTCAAATATGTGCGTAAAGTATGTAAAGAGATTACACATTAGAATGAGGGTTTGAGTTCCTATAAGAAGTAAATAATTGTTCCATAAGCATGGAATTTCATCTCTTAGAAAGAAAAAATATATACTAATACCAAAAGGAGAGATTTATATACTAATACCAAAAGGAGAGATTCTTCCTTGAAAACTCTTTTCTGAATTCTCATATCAAGCCCTAACAGCTGTTGGGCCTCGAGTACCCATAATTCACGCATCGAGATGGCCTATCATTTTAGCCGAGCTCACCTACTCATTGGGTCGAGGTTATTATTTATAAGTTCAGTCCTCTAGCGCGCTCCAGGTCGGAGGATGACATCATTCAGTTTGCCTTCTTATGCACGTTGGCACAAGAACATACTCCCTGGTTAGGTTGGCCCTCTGCATACTTCAGGTTGGGAAATGTTAGTTCGATAAGATATCCGTTCGCCTCAAGTCAATCCGATTAAGATAACATCATTGACCACATCAAATAGAAAAAACAACGGACCTGTAGGTCCCAAATGAATTCACTTGTTCAAAAGAGGCCTTGTTTATTTGGAAAATCAATATCAAATCAAAAGGCAAAAGAAAAAAAGTCCATTTTGTTTTGGTTTGGTTTGTCGTCACTTTGTGAAATAACGAATGGTATAACTACATAGTAAAACTTTTTCCTAGATCTATTGCTGGAAATGTCTATATGGAATTTCAAAATTGTCAATTATATCTTTTATAGATGATATGACATCAAATATTGAATTCGACCATGCAAAGTAAGAAAGTTGAGAGACAGGTCAGTAGAAAGGTGCCTATGAGGATTATTATTCTTTTAAGTCGCTTGGGCTTTTAGTGGACTAGGAGGTCATAACAGGCCACGTAAAAGAAGAGGTGTGGGCCCTAACATGTCGATAATGAGGTGAATACACTGGAAGGTTAAAGGTGCCGATGTATGTGGTAATCTGGTATTTATGGTAATATAATATTATGTTAATATAGGCCCCAACATGTTGGTAATTCAGTAGAAGGTTCCAAATATTATAGGAATACGGTTAATTATGGAAGTATGATTATTATAGTAACTTATAAGAAGATAATAATCCTAATATGAGACGAGTTTCTAATTATGGAGATTGGACATGACTGAACGACGGAAACCCTAACTTGGGGCGTACTTCTTTTACATCTATACAAAAAGGACACATTGCTCAATTCTAATTAAATTGAGAATTTTACTTTCTTGTTCTCATTTTTTTAACACATATAACTGACTTAAATATCATAGGGTTTATGGCGGTGCACTCTCACTACAAAAAAACAGGCGAATGCTGACGGATTTTTCGCTGACGGGAAGAAAACCCGTCAGCATTTGCTGACAGCCAATGACGGGTGAAATTTGCTGACGGCTTGTTGACGAGCAAATGTCGTCAGCGAGCATCCCGTCAACATTTTAATTCAGCGACGGGTTTTCCGACGGGCTTGTACCCGTCAGCAATATTAAAAAAGATTAATAATAAATGCTAATGGGTACAAGCCCGTCAGCAATATTATAAAAAAATTAAAAAAATGCTGATGGGTACAAGCCCGTCAGCAATATTAAAAAAAACTACTAACGGGTTTCGTGCCCGCCAGCATATTTATTTTAAAGCAGTCCTAATCTGCTTTCATACGCGGAAGCAACAACAACAAAAACAACAACAAAAAAAAAGGTCATTCGCGCAGTATCCCAGCCCGCCCCGCCGTCCACCGGTCCCTGCCTAGCCCCAGCCCCAGCCCCGACGCCGACGCCCAATCACCGCCCACAAGGTGTTTTGTCTCTCTTTATTTTTTTTAGTAATTTTTTTTGAATTATTTAGTGAATTAAGATTTTTAATTTTCAAAAATTATATGAAATAATTGTATGATTGGTGTATAATTTAGGTATTAATATATAATTAGGATTTAATTTAGGTTTTTTTTTTATAATTAGGGTTTAGTTATGTATTATTGTATAATTAGGGTATAATTTAAGTACTATTTTATAATTAGGGTTCAATTTAGGGGTTTTGTATAATTAAGTTTTAGTTGAGGTATAATTTTATAATTATCATTAATTTAGGAGTTTTTATATAATTAATATTTAATTTAGATATTACTGTTTAATTATGGTATAATTTAGGGGTTATTTTATAATTAGGGTTTAGTTTAGGTATTATCGTATAATTAGAGCTCAATTTAGGAGATTTTTAGAAAATTAGGGTTAGTTTAGGGTTGAATTGTAAATATTTCATATTTGATAAGTTTTAGAATGTTTGTGTTGGTGGTTTTGAAATGTCGTGGTGATCATCAAGTTGTATTTAATTAATATTTATGCTTTGATATACATGTTGTGATTGGTTGGGGTTGACATTGATGATGACATGGTGTACGGCGCCGGCCGGAAGGTTTCGGCCCTCCAATAACGGTTTTTAAAATTTTTCAAAATGTGAGTGGTTTTAAAAAGTTTAAAAAAGTGCGTGGTGGGATTTTCAATTGTCGTGGTGATCGGCAAGTGAATATTTTGTGTAATTTATATTTTATGTTATACGATCTGTGATTAATATATATGATCTGTGATAAATATTTATGATCTGATTGGTGCAATCTACACGCGAAATTGAATTTACAGAGATGCTCTTTACTTTAATTTACAGATTCTAAATTGGCAGCGTATATTAGCACAACACCCCATATAAAACTCTTCGTAAAATTAAACTGAAACTGATTTAAAACATGTGGAGCATGGCCATTTGCCACACATGTATTGACAAAAACACCTTTACTTTTAGCCCACACATAAAAATTACATTTTCTATTTAAGGGCCTTCATACATACCCGGGGAAGAAAAAAAATACCCAAATCTTTACAGTGATAAATCATGACAAAAAACTAAGTATCTTGAAAAGACGTGAGAAACATCACGGATTTTAAGAGCTGGTGAGTGTTGAAACATCACATCATGGATTTTAAGTGCGTGATTTAGCATCAATAAGTACAAAATCTTACACTGAAACACTTACCTTAGACCCGTTTGGGATTTAGTATCAAGTAGGGAGTTTGATACAAAACCCTAAATTGTCCACTTATTTAGACAGTTTGAGAATGTGATTGTAATGTGATTATCTTACGTCGTATGTATTATGTGGATTTTTAAATTTTGATTTCCATCTCTCATTTGTTCTCGGGTGCACTGCAATATATGCGCACGGGATGTTTAGGGACTCTTCTGGCTTCGAAGAGTTCTAGAGGCGGTACCTCCTCTATTCCTGATAGCCATGTCTCGGAGACGCATATGGAGGCTTTGAAGAGCCAGGTAGAGATTCAGCTCCAGGCGAGCGAGCGTGCACATCAAGATCAGCACCAGGCTATGCGTGAGGAGCATGCACGTCAGCAGCTCTAGTACGAGGCGACTCTCCGTGACCGGGTGATGCAAGAAGTCGTCGCAGCGATGGTGCGACGTCGATGGACGTCCTCTGGTGCTCCAGCTGCTGCTACTAATGATGATGATGATGCGATTTAGCTGTTTAGGAAAGAATAATATTTCTATTTGGTACTTTATTTATGTTTTATACATTATACGATAAAATTGTTAATTAATTATATTTCATTTTTAATTTTATATTTTTTTTTGAGAAATTCAAATTAGTTTTAAAAATAAAATTTAAAAAATAAAAATATAGGTAGAAAATTTAAATAAAAATAAAATTTAAAATGCTGACGGATGAGGCCCGTCAGCATCATTTGAAAAATGCTGACGGAAGAAACCCGTCAACATTATTTCAATTTGCTGACGGGTCTCGGGTTATGGCGGTGGATTTGCTGACGGGTTGATTAATGTTGTCAGCAAATTATTTACTGAGGCCAAAAAAGCTGACAGACGGGGTCCTGTTAGCAAACGGGTGCTGATGGGTTTGTTGACGGGTCCCGCCCATCAGTATTTTCCTTTTTTTGTTTGTAGTCTCTGATTTGGGATTTTGTGCCGATTGATCGTGGTTCGTACAAACTGATTTCAGCATTTCCCTATTATTTTTGTAGTGTCTCTATTCGGGATTTTGTGTAGATTGATTGTGGTTCGTACAAACTGATTTTAACGCAATTCGATTTATTTTCGGTGAGTTCAACTTTTGGTCACGTCAATAAAAATGGTAAATCAATTGGAGGAATACATGATACAAACAAGTATTCAATTATAAAAATGGTAAATCAATTGGAGGAATACATGATACAATAGCATTCAATTAGTTCGAACTATTAAATCTGAGCTAGTTGGGAAAAAAAAAAGCCGCAAACCTAGAAATCTATTTTCTTTAATTATATGGTCTTTTTTCCCACCATGCTTGTTACCGAATCAAATCCTTGACATGTGAGGTTCTGAGACCTTTGATAAGATAAAAAGACCATGGTAATTTAAAGCCAATGCAGCTTTTACCTTTGACCATCTGCTTCTAACTCGTACTCCAGCACATGATTAACATGTATCTATGTTAAAGCCATCAAAATAATTGTATTGACTTTATATGTGTCGGTATGGAAACATTTATAGAATGTTTAAGACAAAATATAAAAGTGTGTTGATTAATCTCAATCTCCGAGTCATTCAGTTTCTTTACTACATAATCAATTTTCTTGGAGAATATTTTCCTAACTTTATATTGTCTTTGAGGTTGTGATAAACGAACAAGACTTACTTTGAAGTGGCACTTTCTCAAGTGTCGCAACTAGTATCCATGATCCCCCTGATATTGCCCCATGGACAAGCAATGTGCCACTCTTTTTCATATATTCTCTTCATATTGTATTTACGGCTTTAAAAAAAACTCTGCAAGGGATTCTTTGCTTTTTTTTTTTCATTGATACAAGAGAAAGCCTTTGGCTCATTAGAATCCCACTACACGCAATGGAAGAGCAAATGACTTTCGCTTTTTCTTTTTTCTTCATCTTATAATAACTTTTTTAGTAATATTGGGGGAGGAAAAAATCTTCCTAATATTTTTTAGGAAAATATTTAAAAAGAAAACAAAAAGAGGATTGGTTCGTCAATTTAATTATAATTCATTGAGATTTCCTATTCCAATTTCTTGTTTTACTTCATATTGTACGATAATCGATGAAATCTTAAACATGTGTCATTTATCAATTACAATGAAATATAAATTAGAATAAAGCACATCTCTTCCTCATTTAACAAACTTTTCAGTTGATGTCCATATATAACCAATCCTACTAAATTTAAAAACAAACTTGTATCAGACTGTTTGACAGAAATACTCCCACTAGTTAAGACTACTTTCATTAGATGGAATCCTAATTTATTTATTTATTATTTTATCTTTTTATTTTGTAATTCTCTTAACATTTTTTCAAGTGATTTTCATTTTTTTTGTATTTTATTAGTTTTCTAGTTTTTTCTTTCACACTACAAGAATTGAGTGCAATAGGAAAAATAAAGTCGTTCCTATACATACTGTTATCCTTGTTTTCCTATAAATATCTGTCTAAGTCTCTACAGAAACGATATTTTAGTCGTTCCTACAATTTTAATACCAATAGGAACGACTTTGTTCAGCTTTAATACCAATAGGAACGACTTTGTTCTTCCAATTTTATCGTTTCATGCATAAAAAAGTAGCCTGGCAACCATCAGTTGGCCCGAACTCAGCCCTCGCATTAAACCTTTAAATTCCCCCAAATGAAGTCAGTTCGAACTCCTGACCTAAAGAGTGAAGGAGAGTAGGCTCGCCGTTGGGCCATCCAATAGATATGTAAGATCTTTTGTATTTTTTATATTTATAATATATAATAGTTAACCTTACATATTATTATTTAATATTGTACTAAATTTTATAATATGTATATAAAATTACATTATATTTATTAAATTAAAATAATAATATATTTAAACAAAAACAAATAAGAAATTAGAAAAACTTATATTAATTTATTGTTTTTGAAAAAAAAATTATTATCTATTTATAAATAATTATATTATAAATATGTTATTATTATTTAAAAGTGTGTTATAATTATATAATATATATTGAAATTTATATTCATATATGATTAAAAAATATAGTATTTATAGATAATAACAAATAAAAAGAGAAAAAATATAAAATTTAGTATTTTTATTTAATAATTATATATTATATTTTTATATTTATTAAATATATCACTTAAGATAATTGTATATACATTACATTTACTATTGATTATATATTATTATTAAATTGAATGAGAATGTTAGAATTAGGCAGCAATATTGTTAGGAGGACTTTTCGTTATAACTGATACCACATTAACTCACTACTTAAGCATTTGCTTGCAGGTTGGTTAAAATATAAATTAGTATTCTATTGGAACGACTTTGATATTTATTGGGGCGACATGTCGTTCCAATATGTTGGTGTTTTAGTTGGCACGACTTTGATATTTATAGGGGCAACATATGTCGTTCCAATATGTAATTCCGATTTACACGAACGACTAATGAATGACGTTCCTATATGTATTCACTGTGAACGACATAAATGTCCTTCCAATTTGTCGTTCCAATTAGTTTCAATTCTTGTAGTGTTAGTTTACATGATAATAATAATAATAATAATAATAATAATAATAATAATAATAATAATAATAATAATAATCATCGGTTTTTAGGGGAGGGTTTTCTGTTTTTTTTTTTTTTTTGTTTCTTTAATGTTTTAGATGGTTACGTTTTTCTAAGGCTCTTAGGTTTCATGGAATTTTTTTACCATTTCTTTAGTTATATTATTATTATTATTAATATTTTAGAGTGTTTTTTTTTTTTTTTTTTAAACTTAGGTTTAGTGGTCCAAAGACGGTGAGGGGTGTGTCCAAAAATGAGAGAAATAGTGAAGCTACAAAAGGGGTATGAGTAGGGTGGTTGCATATTGACCTATTTTGAATAGGGGTGTGGATGATTGATATGCAGAAGCATGCATGTTTGGAAAAGGGTATGTGTGAATAGACGATAATTGTAAGAAACATAAACATTGCCACAAAACTATTGAGTACGTCCACTCACGCCTTCACCCCATGCACACAACACCATCATTGTTCTTCTGAGTACAAATTAAAGCCCATTCTGTGGGCCAATTCTACACTTGAACAAATTCAATATATAGGCTCCACCGTGGCTTTTATTAAGGCTTCATTTGAATTAATAGATATATGCGTTTAAATTTATTTTAATATGTATCCAATCTTTTGAACTTCTAGTTTAAGATATATTTCGAAGTAGATTTCTAATCATCTTATGTAAACTCATATGCATTATTGAATTTCACCCTTGTATTCAAGTCTTTAGTCCAACTGTACCGAGGGTACCTTTGTTCCGAGTCTATAAAGTCCATATTCAAAATCCATTTACTAAATTTACAGATACTAATTTAAATTAATAAAGTATGATATATTATCTCTCGCTTTGGACTAATTAAATCAACTCTGAACTTTACAAACCTCAAAAGGCCTAGTAAATTAGTGATAGTGCCTATTTTGCTCTTAAGAGTGAGCATAACATCCTCTCATAACCCTAGAATTAAGAGAGATTAAAAGTTTTGCGCAAAAAAGAAAAAAAAAAGGGAGACAGGGGAACTTAAAGTTATCATTTCAATTAGCGTAATACCCGTGTGAATACAGGATATATATAGAATACGTGTGTGTCTATATATAGGGAACTTCTCACTGCAAAAAAATTCGGCAATCCTGACGGCCAAATTCGTCAGGATATGAAATACTGACGGCCTCCTGACGGAAAACGGCCGCCAATATTTTTGCGGTCAGGATTCTAATAACCTGACGGGAAAATATACCCGCCAGGAATGCCGACGGTTTCCTTGACGACTTCTTCCGCCAGAAAATTCCCGCCAGTATTCCTGTCGGGATGTCCCCGTCAGGAATATCTGATGCTTTCCTGGCGGCTATGCCGTCAGCATTACCGGCGGGTGGGCCGCCAGCATTCCTGGCGGGGTAACCCGCCAGGATTTTAGTCCTGACAAAAATTTTCTGTAATTTTCTTTAAAAAATCTATTAATAAAATTTCTATTAATAATTAAATTAAAAATAATAAACAAATAAAATTTTAGATAATTCAAAATAAATAATCCACTAATAAAAAAATCAAAACAAATCATTCAATAACTAAAAATTGTTTCATCAATCGAATGTATAAAATATCCTTAACTATCCATCTAAATCTCCACCATCTGGACTACGGGGAGGCCGACGAGCCATGGCCCGAGCAACAGTATCTTCAATCTGCTGTTGGAGCCTCAACTGGGAACGCTCCTGCTCCTCACGGATCCGCTGAATCTCCAGCGCCTGCTCCTCGCAGATCCGCTGAAACTGCTCAAGCTGCTCCTGCTGGGACTGCACCTGAGTCTGGAGCCTATGAACATCGGTGGTGGAGGTGGAAGAAGTACCGCAGCCCTTCTGAGTCTTCCCAAAACTTCCAAGGCCATAGCGTCGACCCTTCCTATTCCCGACAACCTGTAGGTAGACCTCGTTCGGGTTTAACTGAGGGCCGCTATCATCAGACGACGCAGCATGCCTCTCCTCCAAAGCCCTCTCGTAATCCTCCTGCTATCAAAATTTTCAGCTATTATTATCAAACAACTTTTATCAGATTTTATAATAAATCGGTTATATATAACATATAAAACTTACAGCTATTTTCTGGGCTTTGGGATCCGTAAATGTGCCGTCTGGATTTCGATGATACCTCAGCAGAAGCTCGTAGTTACTGGGCTGCGAACCCTTCTGTGCAGCCTGTATTTAAAGTTAYATTTACAATATTTAATATAATGAATTAATTAAAACATAAAATTATACATGTTCAATAATATAATTAATTACTTAAAATATTATCATCGACTTACAATCTCGTCCGCTTGTCGATTAGCCGGCATAGACCCGCCTCGATGCTTCGCTATACCAGTCGAAGGGCCGCCGGGCTCGCTCATCCTGTTCCGCCTGGCCTTCTCAGATTTCTCCAATTTCTCAGGCCGATGAAACTCCAACAGCCACCTGTTCCAAGTCGTCTCCCCTACAATAGCAGGTATCGTCCCATTCATTCGATACGCCTTCCTCCACTAGTATATACGACTCTTATAAGACTCCCGCATCGATATATAGAAAGCCGTCCTGATGGCATTCTCGTCGTACATACGAGTGTCCTACCACACCAATCCCTACAAAAGAAATACAATTAGACAAAATAATTAAGCAATTTACTTAACATAAATAAAAAAAATACTTCAAAATTACCCTAAAACAAGGCCACCACGTCTGACGATGGCTVTCCGGGATGTGCTCGTATTTCCACCCTGCTGGGTGGATACGAGCCTCGTGTATAGTCCTGAGATAGGTCGGCAAGTCCTTCGACGGACTTCGTAACCTAAAAATTAATAAGTTTATTTCAATATATGTCAAATAATTAAATTATATATTGAACACATAACAAAATTGATTAAAATGTTACTTACCTATTTCTAATCACGACTACCTCGATCCCGGTAGTCCTGACCTATGTACTGGGCGTGCTCCCCGCCTCATCAGGCGATGTAGGTGGAACAGTATCATCGAAATCCATGTCGGTGGCATCATCAGTATGGGGTCCCGAGAACGATGAGTCGAGAGAAATCCGACGATGATTATATGAATAAATGGCACCAAAATAATTATATAGAAATAAAAATAATATTTATGTAGAATTATAAAATAATATGTGAATATATGAAAAATAATATTTTATAAATCTAGAATAATATATAAAGACTTCGTAAAAAAATTATAAACGATGATACCAAAATAATTACTCTAATAAATAAATATTTATGTAAAATTATAAAATAATATGTTAATATATAAAAATATATATATTAAAAAAAAGGATAAAAATGAAATTTTCTCCACTCAGCTATCAACTGATTAGAAAAAACTACGAATTATAACTTTTTCGCAAAATGGAGATTTACGGGCCTAATTAGCTATCATAAGTTGGTTATATCTACCAAACGATAAAAGGAGTTGATTGGAGGTGGATAAACTATTGGCTCATCCGAACAGCAAATCAAGCTACCCCTTGAGTGTTTAAATCTTCATTATAATCGGTGCTGCCTGTTTTCAATTATATTTGATTATGTTTTCCCAAAAAAAAACAAAAAACACAAACAACAATTAATTCGCTATACATTAGTCATGCTTAGCTTTCAACGGGAAATTAAGCGAATTCAATAAATACCCATAAATTGATCAATTTTTATTGTAGCCACCCTCTCAGTATCCAGAAGTAGCCTATGAAACTAAGCTCAAACAACAATTGGAAAAAGACAGACGAAAATGACAATAAAAACACGATCTCAATAGCGGCCGCTTAAAGATCGAGGCCAACGACTAACTTAACAATCTCACTCGGCTTTCAACGATCTCGCAATGTCAATCACGAACCGGTACTTGACATCAGAGTTGGCAAGTCGCTTCATCGCCGTGTTCACGTAATCAATCGGGATCATCTCCACATCCGGTAGTATGTTGTGATTGGCCGCGAAATCGATCATCTCTTGCGTCTCTTTCATTCCTCCGATTCCGCTTCCGCTTATTGTTCTCCTTCCTGTTATTTGGTTGTGTACATATTATGCTCAGCTTTCAACGTAAGAGACCATGGATGAAACCACGATAAACACACAAACACACACCCCTCTGCGCAAGTTTATATTTTACAAATCGTACCAATTAGCGGGACTAATTGTTAAACATACACAATATTCATAATTTATAAGATTACTGGATCTTTTCATAATTTGGTCAAATCTCGTGTGTAATTTTTGTAACTATCCCTTAGGAAAGAAAAAAGTGATGGAAATACTAACCCATAATCATGGGATAAGCATGAAGCTCGAGGGGCTTTTCCGGAACACCGACCAGGATAAGCTTCCCATGAGGCTTTAGCAAAGTTACTAATGGCAAAAGGGGATGAACTGCAGAGACTGTATCAATAATACCGTCCAAGGTGCCTGCTGCAGCCTGTACTCATTCATGTCCAACAAAACTATATTCAAAATAATAAAAATAAAAAATTTGCTAGCCCTAGTCTCGGGTAAATTAAGGTAAGTACCTGCATTTGCTCTTGGTCACTGCTAACCAAAAACTCGTCCGCACCAAGTTTTTCAATCGCTTCCTTTTTCTTACTCAAAGATGTGCTTACGACCGTCACCTTAGTCCCAAAAGCCTTGGCGAATTTAACGGCCACATGACCGAGCCCACCAAGACCGACAACACCAACGTGCAATCCGGGCTTATCGAGCCCAAAATACCTCAACGGGCTGTAAGTGGTAATGCCGGCACATAGGAGTG
>BMAC01000075.1:1745550-1776258 GCA_014905375.1 Phtheirospermum japonicum
ATTACATAAAACCCCCAGTTTTTTTAAAATTACAAATAACCCCTTCCACGTTTGATTCTGTCTTACATTTAAGGGGGTAAATAAATGTAATATTTTTATAATTGTCTGTTTTTTTTATATATGCAGCCCCCCTTTTTTATATCTCTCGGTCGATTTTGGGATGGTTGGGGGGAGTTAGATCGACTGGTATATATAAGCCCGCTGGTCTCTGGGCAGTCCGGGCAGTCGATCGACTGCCCTCCTTGGTCGATCGACTGCTGTCGATCGACTGCCGACAGTCGATCGACTGCTCTTGTCAAAACCTTGAAAATTTCTGGAATCCAGTCGATTTTGTTGTGTCGGTCGATTGTGTGCCAGTCGATCGACTGGCTGTCGATTCGCATGTTCCCAGTCGATCGACTAATTTGCCAAAAAGCTTGAAAATTTCTGGAATCCAGTCGATTTTATCCTGCCAGTCGATTGTGCAGTCGATCGACAGGCATTCCAGTCGATCGACTAGATATGCAGTCGATCGACTGCATTCCAGTAGTCCATCTCCATTTTCGATCCTGTTTTCTTCCAAGACTCAAGGACTGGACCTACAAATCCCAAAAACTCCATTAACAATACTTAAAGATAGAATATACACTAAATTAAAAGAAAAACAAGAAAAAGTTAGATAGAGTTAGAACGTCGTGGGTTGCCTCCCACGTAGCGCGTTTGGTTAACGTCGTTCGCTCGACGACCCTGGTTCGAYGATCAAGACCCCGTCGGGGGCAAGTCACTCAGGCTCTCCTCCTCTACGATCATAGGCTCGAGAGATTTTGTTTGCAACACGCTATGCCGGTAAGGTTTGACTCGAGCACCATTCACTTGAAATCGTCCGTCCGTCTTTGGATCGATTAACGTCACGGCTCCAAAGGTGGATATCTTCTCGATTTTGAACGGCCCGCTCCATTTGGACATAAGCTTCCTAGGAAACATGGCCAGACGAGTGTTATAAAGGAGTACTTGCATTCCCTCCTCCAACTCTTTCGGTACGAGCTTCTTATCGTGGAGCAGCTTCATTTTCTCCTTGTACAGACGAGCGTTATCAAACGCCTCATTTCGTAATTCTTCGAGCTCCTCCAGTTGGAGTTTTCTCCCCTCTCCAGCCTGCTTCAAATCAAAGTTACACGCTTGGATTGCCCACCACGCTCTATGCTCCATTTCCACCGGTAGATGGCATGACTTTCCATACACCAGACGATAGGGACTCATTCTAATAACCATCTTATAGGCCGTACGGATGGCCCACAAGGCATCGTTGAGATTCGTTGACCAGTCCTTCCGGTTCGGTTGCACAGTTTTCTCGAGAATGTTTTTGTTTTGACGATTACTCGTCTCGACTTGCCCGGCTGTTTGCGGATGGTAAGGAGTAGAAACCTTGTGCACGAATCCATAGTTCTTCAATACTCGTTCAAGTAGTTTGTTGTTAAAATGCTTGCCACCATCGCTGATTAGCACCCTCGGAACTCCGAATCGGCTGAATATGTTGCTCCGAACAAACTTTACTACTGTCTCGCCATCATTTCTCCTTGCCGGGATTGCTTCTATCCATTTAGAGACGTAATCCACCGCGACCAATATGTATTCGTACTCATGAGACTTCGGGAAGGGACCCATGAAATCGATCCCCCAGACATCAAAGATCCCGACGGCCAAGTTATACGTCATCGGCATCTCATTCCGCTTTCCGATACTACCCGTTCGTTGGCATCGATCGCACCTTTAACAATGCTCGTGAGCATCCTTGAAAAGAGTAGGCCAATAGAAACCCGACTGGAGAACTTTATAAGCGGTCTTTTGGCCACCGAAGTGCACTCCGACTAGATGATCATGGCAATGAGTCAATATCCCCTCTTTTTCCTCTTCCGAAATGCACCTCCTCAAAACACCATCCTTCCCGATTTTAAACATAAGAGGGTCATCCCAATAATAACCTCGACACGTGGCAAGAAACCTCCTCCTCTCGTGATGAGACAGGTCCGGATGGAGCACCCCGCTAGCAAGGTAGTTAGCAATATCGGCGTACCATGGTGTGAAGGACACACCGAAGAGGTTCTCGTGAGCTTGGTTTTCTCCGATAAGTGGGGACTCTTTCTCTCCATTCCCGACCTCCAAACGAGAGAGGTGGTCGGCGACTACGTTCTCACACCCTTTTCTATCCCTAATCTCCATGTCAAACTCTTGAAGTAGAAGGATCCACCAGATTAGTCTCGGTTTCGCTTGAGGCTTGTTGAAAAGATGTCGTAGTGCCGCATGATCGCTACGTATAATCACCCTCGACCCAACGATATATGATCGGAACTTCTCGAGCGAGTAAACCACGACAAGTAGCTCCTTTTCGGTAGTTGTGTAGTTCCTTTAAGCGTTATTGAGCATAAGACTTGCGTAGTAGACGACCCGGAGGAGTTTGTCGACTCGTTGCCCTAGGACGGCCTCCACTACTTCGTTCGACGCATCGCACATTATTTCGAACGGGAGGAACCAATCCGGGGCTATCACCACGGGAGTAGAAGTCAAGCTTTTCTTCAATGAAACGAACGCCGCTAGACAAGCATCATCAAACACAAACGAGACGTCGGCGCTAAGCAAATGGCACAAGGGGCGGCTAAGCTTCGAGAAGTTCTTAATGAACCTCCTATAGAACCCTGCATGACCGAGGAAGCTCCACACTCCCTTCACGTTGATCGGTGGGGGAAGTTTCTCAATCATGTCGATCTTCGCCTTGTCAACCTCGATTCCTTTAGACGACACCACATGCCCCAAAACTATTCCACTTCTCACCATGAAGTGGCTTTTCTCCCAACTCAAAGTAAGGTGGTTCTCCACACATCTCTCCAAAACACTTGACAAATGATCAAGACACTCGTCGAAAGTAGAGCCGTAGATAGAAAAATCGTCCATGAAAACCTCCATGTACTTGTCGAGCATGTCGGAAAAGATCGAGAGCATACACCGTTGGAAGGTAGCGGGTGCATTGCACAAGCCGAAGGGCATGCGTCGGAAAGCGTATGTGCCGAAAGGGCACGTGAACGTTGTCTTGGATTGATCCTCCGGCGAGATAGCGATTTGGTAGTATCCTGACAATCCATCGAGAAAACAATACGAATGATACCCCGCAAGCTTGTCCAACATCTGGTCAATGAACGGAAGTGGAAAGTGGTCCTTCTTGGTGGCGGCATTTAGTTTTCGGAAGTCTATACACATTCGCCAACCGGTGGTCGCACGGGTCGTCACACGCTCGCCCCGCTCGTTCTCAATCACGGTTATTCCGCTCTTTTTCGGCACCATGTGGACTGGGCTCACCCATTCACTATCCCCGATCAGGAATATCAAACCTTCGGCTACAAGCTTCAATATCTCACCCTTTACAATCTCCATCAAGTTCGGATTCAATCGTCGTTGGCACTCCCTCGATGGTTTCACTCCGTCTTGAAGGATGATCCGATGCATACAAGTAGAGGGGCTTATCCCCTTGATGTCACCAAGGCTCCACCCTATCGCCTTCTTGTTCTTTTTCAAACTTCCACCAAACGTGCCTCGTCTCTCGGGGGAAGCTCGGCGTAGATAATCACGGGTTTTGTTTCTCCACTTTCCAAGTAAACGTACTTGAGATGGTTCGGGAGAGTCTTGAGCTCCGGTTTTGGCATAGGGGTCGGTTCTACGCTTAATATCTCAAATATTTCTACCACTCCCTCCGATCGAAGCGCTAGCCACTCGTCGTTCTCAACATTCTCGTTCACAATCTCCCAAGCGACTTCCTCAACTAGTTCGTGTATCGGGTCGATCATAGCACAATCAGCATGGAAGGAGGAAGGCGGAGCGGCTCCCAAGTCGTGGATCGAGAAGTTCACTGTGTCTCCCAAAATCGAGAAAGATAACTTCCCATTTTCACATCGATCAAAGTGTTCGTCGTGGCCATGAAGGACCGACCAAGTAAGATAGTGTGTTCTCGGCCTTCGTTGCTCACCTCCCCGACGTCCAGTATAAAAAAATCCACAGGCACGATGAGGCTTCCCACTTGTACCAAAACATCCTCGACCACGCCCTTCGGGTATCGGACTGATCGGTCGGCCAGTTGCAAACACATTCTCGTCTCTTTGAGGTCGCCCAACTCCAACTGTTTAAAGATAGAGTATGGCATCAAGTTTATTCCTGCGCCGAGGTCTAGCATCCCTCGAATCTCCTTTCCGTTTCCGAGGGTAATTTTGATACAAAAGCTTCCCGGATCATTTTCCTTACGTGGGAGAGAGTTGCTAAAGGCAATGCTTTCCGCGTTCAAGATACATATCTTTTCATTCTCCTCGAATCGTCGTTTCTTGGATGTGAGCTCCTTGAAAAACTTCGTGTAAGCGGGAATATTTCGGATTATGTCGAGCAAAGGGAGGTTAATGTTAACCTTTGATAGCATCTTGTATAGCTCGAGGAATTGGTCGTCTTGCTTTGTCGGTCGGATACGACTCGGGTATGGGACCGGAGGTCGGTATGGTGCCGCGGACTTATGTAATCCCCCGTCAGCCTGGGACCCCTTTGCCTCACCACTATAGAGTGATGTGGGAGAGCTAGGAGCGGCTACGGGTTCGTGCGAATCGGGAATAGCACGATCTTCTTGTACACTTGTCGAAGGTCCGTCGTCGGGTAGGGCGACCTTGTTGTCTATCACCTTGCCACTTCGGAGAATGGTCACGGCTTGAGCTTGGGCCGGTTGACTTGGTAGCTTTTCCTTGTCCCGTGACCATTTTAGTTCGTTGACATCCGTAGCTATTTGCCCCATTTGCGTCTCCAAACTCAAGAGTCGTTTGCTTAGCTCGGTTAAGACGGATTCGATGTTCAATTATCGCGGTGTCGGATTGTCTTGGGGAGCCGGGACCAGTGCTTGATGAGGCGGAAAAGTTGGTCGAGCGGCATATGGGACTTGGGGGCGCATTTATTGAGCTTGTTGTGCCATCGGGAGTCCGGGTGGAGTTTAAGTATTCGTTGGTTCCTTCCACCTAAAGTTAGGGTGGTTCCTCCAACCGGGATTATATTTTGGGGCGTAAGGATCGTTGTTGCTTGGAAAACCTCCCCGATTTGCTTGGTATCCTTGGATCGCGTATGCTTGCTTGTCGAACTCGTTCATTTGCCCGTAGTTAATCGGGCACGCACTAGCTCCATGCCCCGGCATTTCGCACGTAGTGCACGTCTCTATCGAGCTCGGATGTTGCTTGGTGAGCGAGGCTATTTGATTTTCTAGCTCAGCGATCTTACGGGCCCACTCGGGCCCCTCTTTTGTCGAGACCTCTTTCACGTGCTCCTTTCATTCTAAAATACTCATGTGATGATCGGTGGCGGCCATGTTAACAAAGATGTCGTATAGTTCTCTCGTCGAGCGGCCGACCAAGTTCCCGCCGGCGGCATTGTTCACCATGCATTTTGATGCGAACGCCAATCCGTTATAGAAGAACTGATTCAAGAAGTCTCCGGTAAACCGATGGTGTGGGAATTTAGGGTGATAATCGAATACAAGAGGAGAAGTCGCCCATGTACGGCCTCAACACCTCCTTGATACTATTGGTAGGACCCCCGTCGGGTGTGGCGAAAGGGTGTCCTCCGATATCACGAACAGCATATGGGTTTTCATTAACGAGCGGCGCTCGTGGAAAATCTTGGGGTATCGGGTTTCGGAATTGGGGCCCGGGCCCGGTCGGATGAGGGGATCGTGGCTCGTGCCCGTGGGGGGCGTAGTGTGGGCCTTGATGAAACTGCCTTCGGAACTTGGAACGGCGGTTGATACGCGTACGGCGGCCCTTCGATGATCGGACCTCGGTAGGGCGTCCCGTGAAATTGAGAATTCGAACTTTGGGGGTCTTGGTTCGCAAAACCATTTCCCCCTTGGTCGAACGTCGTCGCATAGACGGGTTGTGGGTCTTGAAGAGCCGCGGCTTGAGGTGCCGGCGTGGGGCCGGTCGATAATGGCGGGTGCGGAACCCCTTGTTTGTCGTGGGCAGGGGCAGGAGGCGTCGGGTTTTCGACCGGAGTGGCCATAGTTGGGTCTTCTATCACCGGTGATAATAAGGGAGGCAACGGGACGTCGGACGTGTTTCGCCTAATTGCGGCTCGTGCGTCTCGTCGCAACCTCTCGGGGTTCGGCAAGAATGGAATCAACTCCTGTCTGAGCGATCGCCGACCTTGTATACACAACAACAACAAAAGATCACGCGTATCGAATGTAAAACAATTAACTAACTACTATTTACAATAACAATAAGAGTAATTAAGAACGCCAATTGGCCTAAATCCATCACCGACAACGGCGCCAAATTTTTGATCGATGGATTCTCGACGCTCTAATTTGAGAATCCATCTCCGCAAGAGTACGGAGCCGGTTGTAGGGCGGCGAGTTCTTCCCGAGTCGTGTTTTCTCGAGGATGGATGTTATCGGCTTATCGGTTTCTTATTTTCTCTTATCGTCGATTGAAATTAAACTAATCTAAACTAGGAAAGCAGTAGTCATTGATTTGGTTTTGGTTTTTATAGCTAAACTTTAAATTGAAATAGAAGTTTGGAAAACATTAAAATGTGAAAAGGAAATTAAAGCTTATTTTAAAACGATTAATCTAAACTAATTAACTAAGAGAGCTTATAATTTAAATTAAGGAAAATGGAGGGAAAATTAAAGTCTAGCTTATCTGAAAAAGTCAACATTAATTTAATTTAACAAAAATTAAAGCTTTAAAAAAAAGGAAGATTATATAAAACTTCTAAAAACTAAGAAATTGATCTAAACAACTTAACAACTTAAAAGCATAAGTTCAAAAGCTAGAAAGCTATCAAATAAAAATGGAAGCTTTGAAAATCAAAATAACATCTAAACTATGATCCAAACATCAACACAAGATTAAAAGACATAACATGAAAATAAAACTATATTAATAGAAAGATATTACCAAATGTATGATCCCACAAAAGCTTGAAGAGGAAAGTTTGAAATCTTCTTCACAAAAGAAATCTAAAACAAGGCTTGAACAACTTAACTAGTGAAGATCTAATACTTAACTAATCTATTACTAATTACTAGGCTAGGAATTAATACATAATTTAACAAATGGAAAAGGAAAATATGAAAAGGAGTTTTTTGGGAGCAAGAAATCTGAACCAGGCCCTTGCTGCAAGTTTCTCCTGAATGAAAAGACGTTGCCTTGATTAATACATTCGCAAGGGCAAAATCGTCAAAAAATAGCAAAAATTCTGCTTTTCAGTCGATCGACTGTAAAGCAGTCGATCGAATGGCAGTCGATTGGTCAACTCTCCTGTCGATCGACTGCTCCGTAAAAACGGCAAAAAGTCCCTGGAATCCAGTCGATCTTGGGGGCTCCAGTCGATCGACTGCAGTCGATCGGTCACGTCGACAGTCGATCGACTGCGTCATCCAAAACGGCAAAGAGCCCTAGAATCCAGTCGATTTTGGAGTTCCAGTCGATTGACTAGAAGGGCAGTCGATCGACTGAACTCCCAGTCGGTCGACTGGATTGCTGCACCCGGCTCGATTTCTCATTCTTTTCTCGTCCGCCGGTTTATCGAACCTCGTCCGTTGTGCTTCCTTGCTTGTCCATCTATTTCCGAGTCAAATGAAAATGATCCCAAATGAGCGTGGGCCCCGCTTGGACGTCCTACGGCCAAGAGAAAAATGAAAGAGTGAAAAACTACGAAAACTAATAATAAAACGAACAAAAATACGAACACCTAGAAATAACGAAAAACGGCCAACTCGACTCCTAAAACACCTAAAAGCAAGCAAAACACACGCAACGTGATACAAAAACGGTAAGAAAAATATGTACAAAAACGTGCAAATCACACTTCAATGGAATATTAATGGGCTTCTGTTTCATCTCTACGTATTATCATCTTAAATAAATTTGAATATTCATAAAATTCGAGTTGCTATTCGTTCTCTTCATTACAGCAAATCATATTCGATGTGTAAAGATACCAAATCCTTTCCAATCTACACGGAAAACCCTAGAAATTAACTGTTGAAATCCCAATCTTACAATGGCGAAAACAAGAAATTCAAATATAATGAAAGATGGTTGTTGTTTCAGAAACTAGCACTACAAAAAAATTGGAATATGCTGACGGAAAAAATTGACGAGCAACAAGCCATCAGCATATACTAACGAATTACTGACGGGTTTGCTGACGGCCGATACCCGTCCGCAATATTAATAAGAAAAAAAAAACACATCTGACGGGAAACATGCCGTCAGCAATACATACACAAATATATATATATATATATATGGGTCCGTGCAACATTTCCACGATATCGTTATGATCAATTAATGGGACTTTGAGGCTAGGAGATCGCTTATCTACTAGAATAGGAGGCTTCCACCATAAAGCGCGAACCTTTTTTGATGCAGAAGTACGTTTTTTTGGAACTGTCATTTAAATAAAAATTAAGAGATTTCTCGTTGGTATATCTAGATGTGAAAGACATTTATCGTTCAAAAAAATCTAAACTAAAAACTAAAGGAGTAGATAAGTTGTCGGGAGACAATGGCTGAAGTTTTCTTGCAAGATTTGAGATAAATCGACGAAAAAATAGAATCTAGGCAATCATATATATATATATATATATAATTATTTAAAGGTATATAAAATAAATATAAAAATATAAATTTATAGTATTATAATTATAATACAATTTAAATAATATTATATATTTATAATATAATTAATTATTTATGAAATAAAATATATAATTATGTTAATAATTTATAAATATAACATAATATACATAATTAATTAATTAATTATAAATCTAATTTAATTATAATACTCATTTATAAATATAATATAATTATTATATATTTATAAATAATATTATATAGGTATAATAATTATATATCATTATTTATATATAATATATATTTACAATTAATAATATATATTTCGAATTAATATGTATTTATAATTATTTCTAAGTAATTTTATTTATAATATATATAAAATATATATTTATAATAATAATATGTATTTATAATATAATTATTCATAAATATAATCTACATTTATAAATGATAGGGATGTACGTATACCAGACCTGGTTGGGATAGCTCCGGAGAATCATTGAAGGCCTAAAAGCAGAGTCGACCTGAGGTTCCGGGGATAGAAATTAAGCCTGGCCTTGGTGAAAGACTTGGCTCAGTTCCTCCAGGAATAGAGGTCGTCCTCACAAGATCTAACCTGTTGAAGTACAGGAACATTAGTGGAGAGAAGGAGATCCCGACAGGTCAGCTTCTTGGAATGTTGCTGAACTCCTAGGAAGTTGAGATAGCACGGAAGGGATGAAGATTTGAAATAAAGAAGACCTGGCCAAAAACCAGGGTCTGGTACCGATACCAAGGTGGCGTGAAAAAGGAAAAAAGGGGAAAGACCTGGAACAGGACAGATCTGACTCTTATATTTCCAACAGAAAGACAAGTGGGACCACTTGTCAGAAATGGTTGCCAAACGGCCCTTGATTCGCGGCGTGTGCTCCTGAGATCCCGGCTGGGGTCCCCACTAGKAGAAGCTATAAATATCTCAGCCCAAGGCCGAGAGAGGTATGTYATTCTCTTGAGCATTCTTGCTTTCTTTCTGAAAAACACCTCAAACGCTTACTGACTTAAGCATCGGAGAGGTTTCCACCGGAAAATCACCGGTGGTCCTTTCTAACTCTTGTTTGTGGTGCAGATCAGGAAGGTGTTCAAGGTTTCAGGCAGTCTAAACATTGGTCATTTTTTGGGTTGAAACAATTGGCGCCGTCTGTGGGAAATATGGGCTAAGACGTGAGCTCCTTTTTTCCATGGCTTCCGACGGGTTACGCAGAAACCTGGTGGGAGAGCTTGGCAGAACCCTCAAATCCGCCATGCCGTGGGGCATGCCGCAGACAACAGAAACGTCAACGACGAGACCTGCGGATGCAGAGCCGTCAACTGCGGCTAGGCCAAGTACTGTTCCGCCTTCCTCTGGCGAAGCGACGCCTGCCGTGGGAGGATTGTTTAACGATACCCTTCTACGGCAGCTGTCTGATCTCATCGGAAAGGCAGTGGAAACAACTGTAGAGAAAAAATTTGCAGAAATGTCAACACCGCCATCCGGCGAACGGCCAGATCGGACGCTCCCGGGGGTGGATACTGAGCCGCTGCGCAACCAGCGGGCGGAGCTGGCGCTTCTTCAGGATAGAGATGAGCATTTCTCTACTTCCGATGGTGAAACCTCAAGCCAGACCAATCCGGGTCTGATGGAACAGATGCAGAGCTTGCAAAAAGAGGTGAGGGAGTTTAAGAGGAAAATGGCGACTGGTGGTGTGATTCCGGCGAGAAGAGGTACGCCGTTTACTGAGGAAGTCATGCAAGATGATGTGCCGACTTCATATCGCTCCCTAGGCTTCGAGTACAATGGAACAACGGACCCGTGGGACCATCTCAGTCGCTTCGAGATCGCGACAGCCCTGCATAAATTTTTCAGATGTTGTTATGTGCCGGGTCTTCCCAATGACTTTTACCAAATCAGCACAGCTATGGTTTAGCCAGTTGTCGCCTCGTTCTATTAGTAATTTTGAAGAGTTTAGTTCGGCTTTCCTGCACCAGTTTACAAGCTGCAGGAAATACCAGAAGATGCCTCTGGAATTGTTTAGCCTTAAGCAGAAGGAAGGGGAGAGTTTGCGCGCTTATATTAATCGTTACACTAATGCTAAACTGGAGGTGCCTTCCGCGTCGGAGGAGCTGTTGGTGAATGCTCTGGTGCAGGGCCTGAGAAGAGGTGAATTCTTCCAATCGCTGGTTGTCAAGCCTGCTCTGAAGTTTGGCGAGCTCTTGGAACGGGTTGAGAAATATATTCATTTGGAAGAGGCATTGAGGATTAAGGATGAAGGGGAAAAGAGAAGAGAAAGAAGTGACCGAGAAGAAAGAGGAGCCGTTAAAAAGCTGCGGCCAGACCTGTCTGGAGGGAGACCTCGCTTTGATAAATATACTCCTTTAGCAAACCCGCAGGGTGAGATCTTGCAGGCAATAGAAAAGCATCCAGACCTGAAATGGCCAAAAACCTACTCACAGAGGCCTAAGAGGGAAAGGTCTGATCGCTTTTTCCGCTTCCACAACGAGTACGGACATGATACCGATCAATGTACCCATCTGAAGGATGAATTGGAAAGGATGGTCCAGGCTGGACACCTGAAAGAGTATGTCCGCATGAGAAGAGATGAGATCAGATCTGGAAACAAGAGTTACGACCGTTTTTCACAAGGCATGGGAGATCGAGTGGGTGTCCAGGACAGATTGCGGACTGGATTGAGGAGATCTGACCAGGATCAAGTTGTAAATGGGGAAATACAAATGATAACTGGGGGTGAGTTGGACGAGCACTCCAGGAGAGCCCAGCACAGCTACGTCCGAGCTGCCAGGGATTTAGTGCGGACGTCTCGGGAGGTTGGACAATTGGCGTCGGCGCCAAATATTTGCTTTGGTTCAGAGGACTGTGACGGTATTCTGGCCCCGCATATGGACGCTTTGGTCATAACGGTCACAATTGCCAACTACAACGTGCGGAGAATTTTTGTGGACACAGGAAGCTCTACGGACATATTGTTTTATTACTGTTTTTGACAATTAAAATTGAATGTAGAACTCGAGGAGGTGACAACCTCACTGGTTGGGTTTGCAGGGGGTGCCCTGAAACCCTTGGGCGCAGTGAAGCTTATTGTAACGCTAGGGGAGGAACCCTATAGGGTAACCAGAGCAGTACGTTCCTGGTAGTGGATGCCCTATCTTCCTATAACATGATGCTAGGTCGGCCATCCTTGAGCCAGTTCCAGGCTGTTATATCTGTCTTCCACATGAAAATGAAATTCCCGGCAGAGGACGGAACGGGAGAGGTCAGAGGTGACCAATATGCTTCGCGACAAACATATATTGAATGCATCAAGAGAAACGCTGAGGATGAAAGGCAGAGCAAGAGAGCTAGAATAGAGCCGCCAAAAACAGATCTGTCCGGGAGAGAGGAGGAATTGATGATGGTCGAGATAATCCCAGGGGATGAGAGTCGGGTCCTTCGGGTAGGAACGACTCTCAGCCCGGAAGTTTTGACAGATCTGGTAGCACTATTGAGAAACAGCTCTGACGTATTTGCTTGGTCCCCTCAAGACCTGATAGGGATTGATCCGGAGGTGGCAGAGCACCACCTAAACATCAGCTCGGATGCGAGGCCGGTAAAACAGAAGAAGCGCAATTTCGGGCCTGAGAAGGAGGCCGTCATAGAGGCTGAGGTAGAAAAATTGCTCAAAGCCAAGCATATCCAGGAAATATAATTCCCGGAATGGCTTTCCAACGCTGTCTTGGTTCCAAAAACTCAGGATGATTGGCGCATGTGCATCGACTTTAGAGATCTCAACCGTGCTTGCCCGAAGGATCATTACCCCTTGCCTAGAATAGACCAGCTTATCGATTCTACCGCCGGATGTGAGCTCTTGAGCATGATGGATGCATCCCAGCGGTATCACCAGATCAGACTAGCAAAGGATGATTGGAAGCGGGTTAGTTTTATTACCCCGAAGGGTACGTATTGCTATGTGGTGATGCCTTTTAGTTTGAAGAATGC
This sequence comes from Phtheirospermum japonicum, assembly GCA_014905375.1. NCBI lineage: Eukaryota > Viridiplantae > Streptophyta > Magnoliopsida > Lamiales > Orobanchaceae > Phtheirospermum > Phtheirospermum japonicum. The sequence continues at coordinate 1,758,199 of BMAC01000075.1, forward strand.
AGGGGCCACTTATCAGCGCTTGGTTGATAAGATGTTTAAAAACCAACTCGGGCGAAATATGGAAGTATACGTTGATGACATGTTGGTTAAAAGCATAAAAGCAGCGTCGCATGTGGAAGACCTGCGTGAGACCTTCGCCACCCTGAGACGTTACAAGATGAATCTTAACCCCAAGAAATGCGCATTCGGGGTTAGAGCTGGTAAATTTTTGGGTTACATGGTCACAGAGAAGGGTATTGAGGCAAACCCAGAGAAGGTCAGAGCAATTGTGGAAATGCAGTGCTTGGCCGGGCGAATTAACGCCCTAAGTAGATTTGTTTCTAGGTCTGCCGAGAAAAGCTTGCCATTTTTTCAAGCTCTAAGGAAGAAGGCAAAATTCCAATGGAATGATGAGTGCGAAGAGGCATTCAAATTGTTGAAGGAGCATTTGGCCAATATGATTCTGCTTACAAAGCCTGTCTAGGGAGAGCAATTGATCCTATACTTGTCTGTAGGAGAGCAAGCGGTCAGCTCTGTTTGAATCAGAGAGGAAGGTAAAATATAGAAACCAGTATACTTCTGGAGCAAGTTCTTGCACGCAGCAGAGATCAGATACGTCGAGGTAGAGAGGGTGATGCTGGCGTTGATCGGGATTGCTCGTAAGTTACGGCTGTATTTTCTTTCTCATGGAATAATCGTGCGAACAAACCTCCCATTGAAGGCCATAACGGACAAACCCGAGGCATCTGGGCGGTTAGTCAAGTGGATAATAGAGCTCAGCGAGTTTGATGTTACATTTCAGGTGAGGACAGCAATAAAAGCCCAGGCCTTAGCTGATTTTATGCAGGAAATGGCTGGTCCTCCTGGAGTACTGAAAGAATGGACCATCTTTACAGATGGCTCGGTCTGTAATCAGGGCTGTGGAGCCAGAATCATCTTGATAGATCCAGCTGGTGTGTTGACCGAGTTTTATGTACGCTTGAATCATGCACTTTCTAATAATTCCGCTGAATACGAGGCCCTTTTAAATGGAATCAAAATGGCAAAAGACCTAGGAGCAATGTGTGCCAGGGTGGATTCTCAGCTGGTTTGTAAACAGATCAGTGGTAAATTTGAATCCACGGAGGAAAACATGCAGAAGTATCTGGTTAAATTTAGGGAGTTGGTTAAGGGCATGAAGAGCTGTACAGTACTACAGATTTTTCGGGAAGAGAATGACAGAGCTGATTACTTAGCAAGGTTAGCCAGCTCAGCCACAGGTTGTGACAAGAGGAAGATAATGTTACTCGGAGCAGAGGCGGAGTTCGGTGCTGAACAAGTCTGTTCGGTGTATGCAGTTGATGATTGGCGTTCCCCTATTACAGATTATTTACAACATGAAGAACTGCCAGAGGATCAAAGAGAAAGAAATAAGGTAAAAATCAGATCCGCCCGTTTTTGTTTGATCGGAGGGGTTCTATTTCGGCGGGGGTTTGGAAGACCTTTGTTGCGATGTCCAGGCACAGAGGAGGGCGCCCAAATCCTTAGAGAAGTCCATGAGGGGTGTTGTGGCAATCACATGGCAGCCATAGCTTTGGCTAGCAAAGTATTAAGAGCTGGCTACTTCTGGCCTTCTCTGAGGAAAGAGGCGGAGGCCTTTGTTAGAAAATGTGAAAAGTGCCAGAAGATGGCCCCGTTGACCCACCAACCAGCGGAGGAGTTAATAACAATGAGTTCCCCCCGCCCCTTCGCTAAATGGGGGATTGATCTAGTCGGCCCATTCCCGATGGCCCCGGCCCAAAAAAGGTTTTTAATTGTAGCCATAAATTACTTTAGTAAATGGGTCGAGGCAGAGGCCCTCGCCAAGATAACGGAGGAGGCAGTGATGGGATTCATTTGGAAGAATGTGGTCTGTCGCTTTGGCGTGCCAAGGATATTAATATCAGATAATGGAACCCAATTTATGGGAGCCAAGATAAAAGCCTGGTGTGTCAAGATGAATATCCGACAACATTTCACGTCTATATATCATCCGCAAGCAAACGGCCAAGTCGAAGTAATTAACCGCATTCTTGTCCAAGGGCTTAAGTCACGCTTAGAAAGGTCTGGAGGTAAATGGGTGGAAGAGCTGAGTGCAGTACTTTGGGCGTATCGCACAAATCCAAAGGAAAGTACAGGTGAAACCCCCTTTAGCCTTGTGTACGGCATGGACGCTGTGGTACCTGCAGAGGTCAGCCTAGAAACACACCGGATCCAGAATTTCAATGAAGAGCAGAATGAGCTATTAAGGCAAGACGCTTTAGATTTAATTGAGGAAAAAAGAGAACAGGCTGCAGTAAGAATGGAGCATATCAGGGGAAGAGTGAAGGCCACATATGATAAATCTGTGATCAAGAGGCAATTCCGAGTAGGAGACTTGGTCTTAAGAAGAGCTGACCTAGGAAAGACAAAAGGAAAGTTGGAGGCATCTTGGCAAGGGCCGCTTCGAGTCGTTCAGACCTTACCAGGAGGCGCTTACAAACTAGAAGAGCTGAACGGCACAGCAATCCCCCGTGTTTGGAATATTGTTAATCTACGAAAGTTTTATACGTAATTGTAATCTTTAACGTTTGTTTATTTATGAAATGAAAACTGCAGGTTTATTTTTGCCAGATAACTAATGTGTTTACCATCAATCCAGGATTAGCTAAGGACGAATGTCCTCAATTTTACCTGACCTAATCGTCAGTTTAAAGCCAGGATTGGCTAAGGACGAATGTCCTCGATTTTACCTGACCTAATCGTCAGTTTAAAGCCAGTATTGGCTAAGGACGGATGTCCTCAATTTTACCTGACCTAATTGTCAGTTTAAAGCCAGGATTGGCTAAGGACGGATGTCCTCGATTTTACCTGACCTGATTGTCAGTTTAAAGCCAGGATTGGCTAAGGACGGATGTCCTCGGTTTTACCTGAACTGATTGTCAGAATAAGCCAGGATTGGCTAAGGACGGATGTCCTCGATTTTACCTGACCCGATTGTCAGTTTAAAGCCAGGATTGGCTAAGGACGGATGTCCTCGATTTTACCTGACCTGATTGTCAGAATAAGCTAGGACTGGCTAAGGATGGATGTCCTCAATTTTGCCTGACCTGATTATAAGTGCAGGTTAACACAGGCTAAAGGCGGACGCCTCGATTTTCCTGACCAGGTAGTCAGCATTAGCTCAGGCTAACTAGAAGATACACGCATTGATTTTCGGACCCACAAGGGTTTTTTGCTGAGCATATGTGCCTGACCTATTTGTCAGCTGAAATATACGAATGCGCTGGACCTGGTTAAGGTATAAAACCTTAAGAGGTAAATGCTTAACTGGTAACACGAATGAATGCAGGAATTAACAGATTCACAGATTATTTGAGCAGAATTGAGAACGAACTCATGACATTTATATATTATTGCACAAATATAAAAACACCGGTTGCCCACACCTTTCAGAAAAGGTTGGGAACTTTGATTACATGAGATTGCAGGAAACAGTGAAAATAAAGCTAAGGCGTTTAGCTATGAGAAGATCTCCGATCTGAGGCCAGAGCTCGACGAACTCGCCAGAGCTCACGCTCTGTTTCGTGCAGGCGGCGGCGATATTTGTCGGAACGATCGGCAAGAGTTGGAACTTCACCGGCAGCGGCGGACAGGCGACCTACCGATTCGGCTAGGTCCGCCTTCTCCTCTTGGAGTTGGCGGTTAACTTGCTGGAGCTCAGCCCACTCCCTTTTGTAAAAACGTTTTTTCTGACGTTTCCTCTCCAAAAGGCAGTAGAGGTAGCCGGTCTTCTCCTTGAGGGAAGTGATCTGATCGGAGAGCTTGAACTTGTCAACGACGAGGGAGATGTTCTTGCGCCTCACTGCATCGAGTTCGTTAATAAGGGGAGAGGATGCCATGATAGAAAATTACAGAGAAAATTGCAAAGAGAATAGTGAAGATATGCACGTATTTCAAGGAATGAAAGCGCGTGTAAAAGGAATCAAAAAGTACTAGGGTTTCCGGAAAATTAGGAAACCCTAAAAGATCAAGAGTCACAACAAGACAAAAGTATTAATTACCATTGAACAGAAAATATTCAGGTACAAATTTAATCTTCAGAACAGACAAAAACAGACCACCCACGCAGGCCACAACCTACAGATCTGTTTAGGCAAAGCTAAGTTAAAGAAGCAAAATAGGCGGGCCTCAGCTCTTCTTCACGCCTGATCTGGAGTCTGGGACGCCTCAGCAAAGTCCTTCGCAAACTGTGTGGGCTCTTGCAAGTCACCCAGGTTGGCGAAAGTTGGAGAATTTGCTACAACCATCGCCAATGATTGATCGGGGGGAGGAGAAGAGGTCGAACTGGAAGATCAGAAAGTTTGGCGGATGTGCTCGGCAAAGGCCAGGTCGTCCAACGAGTGCAAGCGGTCGTCCTCGACAACATGAATGAATGAAGTGGGCTCAGGCACGCCTGTGATGGGTGCTTCTCCGATTAAAGGGCAGCAAAGGATTCTCGGATACCCACTTGGCATGAGCATCCACGCCAAGGAGATAAAAGACCTCTACCTCGGGCACCAGGAGGTCGTACAATTCGATTGATCCCAGGAAGGCCCGGCGCGTGGTTGCTCGAGTCATTTGGATTAAGCGCAGGCCTTCCTCGAAATTCAGAAACCCGAGCCTCCCCCTTGCCTCACCTTCGGAGAGACCCTTAGCTTCTCCATCCGCCTCGCCCTCAGCTCTAGACGCCTGAACCCTCCCCTTGAGATCTTTTACCTCTTGCTCCAAGAGAACTATCTGAGCATGTTTCCTGGCTTCAGACTCTTGCAACGTCGCCAAAGCTGCTTTGGTCCCAGTTAGTTCTGCGTGGAGTAGATCTAGATCTCCACTGAGGCCATGGTTCTTGGCCAGGAGCTCCTGCTTCTGCTTTTTCAAAATTTCAATCTCCCTCTCCAGGTCCGCCTGAAGCAGAGAGCCACGAGCACGGGCTAGAAGGTCAGCTCTGAATACCACCGCCTTGAAAAAGAAAAGGAAAAGAGTGAACAAAAGCCTTGGGAGGTAAAAGTCACGGCGAATGAGAGATATTTTACCTGTGCCTCCGCTTTGCAGTACGATTCTAGCAACTCTGGATCAGACATCTTCTCTACCGAACGACGGTCAGCCGTAGGGGCCAGTCCCATCATGAACTGTCTGGCTACTTTGCCAGGGCAATCTAACACAGACCTGTTGAAGAAGGTCTGATTCGGATAGGGGGGAACTTGGGGGTTCACCTCGGGGACGTCCCCAGGCCCCTCTCTTCTCCTTTTTCTCCTTTGTAGCTGTTGTCCCTCCTCGAGATTGGATGGGAGTAGGGCTACCAGAGAAGGAGCCACCTGCTCGGGAGCAGCTCTTTCTATTGGCTCTGCGTTCCCTCTTGCTGACCCCGAGGGAATGGATGCTTGGTTTTGCTCTTGGGATTGATTGGGGAAAGCGGTTAGCGGGACGACCCCTGCTGAGGTGGGGAGAGCTCTGGAGGATTCGCCCAAAGGGCTTCTCTGACTCCCTTTTGCAGCTTTTTCCGCTTTGGAAGCCAGGCGTGCTTGCATCATGGTTGCTGAAAATGAAAGAAGTAATAAAAGATAAAAACAATAATAAAAAAAATAGTACTGGGAAAAGAAGAAAAACAGGTCATCTCAAGAATATACTGATACGAGATGGTAGAGGTCCGAGCTCTCGTTTTTTGTTAAAGAAGTTTAGGAGCTTTGGTTTTAGAAGTTTGGATAGGTTGAAAGGGTTTTTGTTCAGGAGGGCAATTCTTTCATCCAGATCTGACGACCTGTGGCTTCGAGATAAGCACACTTGGGGATGCAAAAACCTGATGGGCTCGGTTGGAAAACCCCAGTCCCCTGAGCTTTGGACAAAGAAGAACTTCTTCTTCCAGGCCTTGTGAGACGTGGGAAGACCTGTTAAGAAATAAACATCCGCCCGCCCAGAAAGGTAGAAAAAACCCGAGGTGCTTTCGGCCTGGAACATAGAAGAGAAAAGTTGGGCCGTAGGGGTGATCCCAGCGTATTGGGCCGCTAGATGAAATCCGACCATAACACGAAAGGCATTAGGTAAGAATTGTTGAACAGGGATGTGATACAATCTGGAAATAGATTGTATGAAGGGATGAACGGACAAGCTTAGCCCCGCAGAGAACTGATCTACATAAAAGGTAAGGTGACCGGCGGGGGGCGAAGATGCCCTCTCGATGGGCGCAGGGTTGGTAAAGGAAAATACGTCAGAAATAGGGAACTTGGCACGGATATCCCTAAGAGTTTGGTTACTAACTATAGAGGCTAGGTTACCGGAGGAAGAAGGGGGTGGGACTACCGGCGGCCCTCTGGCCAGAGCCGTTGCATAGGAATCGGCTGAGGAAAGGTTTACGGTGGATGTGGAGTTCACCGGAGTTGCCCCCGATGAATCCTCTTTGGCGGAGTTGGTTCGGGAAGAGGAAATTGACATAATTAAAGATTGCGTGAAGGAAGAAAGAGTACTTGGTAATAAGTGCTTGGAAAGATTGGAGGAAGATTGGAGTTGCAGGAGTCGCCGGAATGTTGCAAAGAGAAAGGAGGGGTTTTCTTAAAGAACTCGTGAGAAGTAGAATTTGAAAAGTGAAAAGGAAAAGGAAAAGGTATTTTGGGGGGACAAAAGGGAAAAATGGATCAATTTGAAACACAAAAATTGAGGAGCTGGGATTTGATGGGATTCCTGCATTTAATGCTAACAGTACTCTGTACGCTGGTGGAGCGCCAAACGTCCTAGGTCAAACCACACGCTACCTACATGTTAGAGAAGAAGTGCGGAATAAGGACCGTTTTTGGGAAAATGAACCGACACCACTAATGCCAATAATTAGGGCTGCGGGGCAGGCGGATATCTCGGGATTCCCCTAGTACGATAAGTCATAAAGGACGAGATGACCCCATTTATTGCAAAAAAATCTGGGGATATTACCGATCTACCCCAACTATTGGGGGGGAGGAGTTGATAGGGCTGTACGTATACCAGACCTGGTTGGGGTAGCTCCGGAGAATCATTGAAGGCCTAAAGGCAGAGTCGACCTGAGGTTCCAGGGATAGAAATTAAGCCTGGCCTTGGTGAAAGACTTGGCTCAGTTCCTCCAGGAATAGAGGTCGTCCTCACAAGATCTAACCTGTTGAAGTACAGGAACATTAGTGGAGAGAAGGAGATCCCGACAGGTCAGCTTCTTGGAATGTTGCTGAACTCCTAGGAAGTTGAGATAGCACGGAAGGGATGAAGATTTGAAATAAAGAAGACCTGACCAAAAACTAGGGTCTGGTACCGATACCAAGGTGGCGTGAAAAAGGAAAAAAGGGGAAAGACCTGGAACAGGACAGATCTGACTCTTATATTTCTAACAGAAAGACAAGTGGGACCACTTGTCAGAAATGGTTGCCAAACGGCCCTTGATTCGCGGCGTGTGCTCCTGAGATCCCGGCTGGGGTCCCCACTAGGAGAAGCTATAAATATCTCAACCCAAGGCCGAGAGGGGTATGTCATTCTCTTGAGCATTCTTGCTTTCTTTCTGAAAAACACCTCAAACGCTTACTGACTTAAGAATCGGAGAGGTTTCCACCGGAAAATCACCGGTGGTCCTTTCTAACTCTTGTTTGTGGTGCAGATCAGGAAGGTGTTCAAGGTTTCAGGCAGTCTTAACATTGGTCATTTTTTGGGTTGAAACAATAAATATAATATAATTAGATATAAATATAATTTATAACTTAATTTACATATCTAATATATATATTAAAATATATAAATTTACACATCTAATTGACTTGGGGAGACGTTAACACCACTCCTGTATTTACAAGAGGTCGTGGGTTCGAATCTCACCCATGCCATATGTGGGATTTAAACTGGGCTGGGTTGTGGGTCAGGCTGGGGGCTGGCTGGGCTAAGCTCACCCAATATTGTTTCTGTAGTAACATTTTACAAATGCTGACGGGTTAGGCCCTTCATCCACTACAAAAAAAATAGCAGTTTACCAATGGATTTTCACTCGGTTTTAAGCTATATTCTCTCGGTTTTTGAGTTAACGAGGGAAAAATCCCTCGGAAAAAAGGTCCTCAGTAAATTTTTTTCGAGGAAAGTTTTACCGAGGGGAATACCGAGGGATCCTTCCATCAGTAAATTCCCCCGTGCCCCCCTCGGTAAAACCAAGGGAAGGATACCCTCGGAAAAACCGAAGGGGTGAGTGCCCTCAGAAAAACTGAGGGAATAGTCCCCTCGGAAAAATCGAGGGATAGCACAAAAGCCGAGGGGAGTCAACCCTCAGTTTCTTGAATTTCTGAGGGAATTTCCGAGGGTATTTCCCTTCGGTTTTTTCTTTTTTTTTAAAATATTTTTTAAATATTAATTTTAATTACTGTTTATTTATAAAAATATGCCAAAAATATAAAAAAAATCATTAATGAACAAACAAACAAATAAACTAATTATTATAAAAATACTTAGAGATTTATAATTATTAAATTTGTTCGACAAAAGTGTTTAGTAACAAAGTTTACAAAAATATAAAATTGTCCTATGACGGGGGAGGCTGCCACGGAGGGTACTGTTGGAAACGAGCTATCTGGTCGTTCATCCGCTCCTGAAATGCCTGTTGCTCATGTAGTAGCTCAGACTCCCGGCACTGTCGCTCAAACTCAGTCTATCGCTGCTCCGTCATACCTAAAATGATAGTATTTCTTTCATTCTTACGATTTTCCTATTTTTTTCTTTTGTTTTTGAAAAATCGAGGGATTGAAAACTCCCTCAAAAAAAACCGAGGGGACCAGGCTGCCATCGGTTTTTTCCTAGGGAGTTTTTCAGCCCCTCAGTTTTTTTTGTATATTATTTTTTTTTCAAAAAATCGAGGGGGAAAAAATCCCCTCGGCAAAAACCGAGGGAACATCGCAGCCTCGTTTTTTTCCGAGGTGATTTTTGTCCCCTCGTTTTTTTTAATTTTTTTAATTTCAAAAAAACGAGGGGTCTAAAACTCCCTCGGTCTTTCTAAAGGTATTTTCGTCCCCTCAGTTTTTCCGAGGGGTATTTTCCGTCGGTAGTATTTCCCTTGGAAATCCTTCGGCATTGCCTTCGGTAATTATGGCGGCAAACATTGGCGTCGTGTTTCAAAGGGATTTTCCGAGGGGTACTTTTTCCCTCGGAAAAAACTGAGGGAAATTTTATTCCCTCATTTTTTCCCTCGGTAAACTGCGATTCTTTTGTAGTGATCATTTGTAAAATATAATAAAAAAATGTTGACGGGCGCCACCCGTCAGCATGCCGTCAGCATTTGCTGACGGTTACATAATCCCGTCAGCAATCAATTTGCTAACGCCAAAAATACTGACGGGCAGTACCCGTCAGCAAATTGATTGCTAACGGGTTTGCTGACGGATCCGACAGTCAGCAAACAACATTTTTTTTGTAGTGTAGTATGTCACTATAAGTTCATGATTGAGAAAACCACTACAACCCCAGAACGGTATAGTCAAGGAAGACCACAGATTATCCACGTAAAAATTGAGGCTCTAACGGGGGCAAGAGTGTAGCAATGGACTCGCCGTCGGAATCAAATTCTAATTTCGAGTCTAACAAAACTTTTGAGGCTGAGAAGACAAGACGTAGCAAGCCTCGTGCCCAAGAGAATAAGAAATTGAATGAAAAGGTAAAATAACAGCTTCTAAAGTCATTCGAAAAAGATCTAAAGAGTATTTTTTTTTCTAGCGAAGGGGATTCCGATAGTGCGACGAAGGGGAGAAAGACGCATAAACCTAATTCCGATAATTTCAACAGTCACAAACCTAATGTTTTTTTGTTTTTTGTTTTTAATATTTTAATGATTTTAATTACAAATATAATCCCTTTCATTGATGTGTGATACACCCATAGTTGCTTGGTAATTCAACTGTTTACCCCTTCATGTGTACACACACACACACAAATATTGAAGTTTTAATCTGAACTTCTGCCTTTCATTTTTCAATGTTCTTATGGTTGGTGTCTTAGTTTGGGGTGCTGAATGAGTAAATTCATATTGTTTACAATTAAGTTCAAAACTAAGTATCAACAAATAAACTACAAGTAAAAAGTGGAGTATTTATGGTTGAATCGTGGTTTATTTTTATCCATTACTATAATTTATAATTGTTCAATATTAATATTTATAAATTATATCAGAGTCTTGTTCAAATTAGTATTATCAAGAAACTAAGTGATATGAATATCCCCCCCTATTTTATGGCATCGTAGACTTGGTCACATATATGAAACAAGAATTGCAAGGTTAAGAAAGTTAGACTACTTAACTTCATTTGACTTTGAGTCATATGGACAATGTGAATCTTGTCTCAAAGGGAAAATGACCAACAAACCATTTTTTGGGAAAGGCATACGAGCAAAAGTGGTGCTTGAGTTGGTTCATACTGATGTATGCGGACCTTTATCTACTCAAGAGAGAGGCAGTTAATCATACTTCATTACTTTTACTGGTGACTTCTCTAGGTTTGGTCATGTGTATCTTTTGAAGAACAAGTCAGAGGCTTTTGGAAAGTTTAAGGAGTATAAGTTAGAAGTAGAGAAATAAGTTGAAAAGAGTATTAAGACTCTTCGATCGGATTGAGGAAGAGCATACCTGAGTAAAGAGTTTCTCAATTACTTAAAACTACATGGAGTCCAATCGCAATAGACGCCTCCTAGAACACCACAAATGAATGGGGTTTCTGAAAGGAGAAACGGAACCTTATTAGATATGGTTAGATCCATGATGAGTTTCTCAGATCTTTCAACATACCTATGGAGGTATGGCTTATTTAACTCAATCTATGTTTTGAATAGAGTTCCATCGAAGTCAATAGATAAAACTCCATATGAGTTACAACATGGCAAGAATCCAGCACTTATGCACATGCTAACCTAGGGTTGCCCTGCATATGTAAAGAAGATGCTTACTGAGAATTTAGAGTCTAAAAGTGAGAAATGTATATTGTGGGGTATCCTAAAGAAATATGAGGATACTATTTCTATCTTCCAGGAGAACATAAGGTCATTGTTTCCAGGCAAGCGACTTTCCTTGAGGAATACTATGTCTACAAGGAAATGAGTCGAAATAAGGTAGAACTATAAAAAATTCAAGAAACACAAAGTGACATGGAGGTTTAAAACTTGTCTAATGACCTATACAAGAATTCAGTGGGAGCTTCTGGTCATTCCTGTGGTGAAGATTTATCATAGAGGACAATTTCTAGCCAGTGGGAGCATTGAATGAATTGATGCAGTAATACAAAATTTATCATCACAACTGATGAAAGACCAATCAATGGTTGTATAGTTACATCCTCGGGAAGTTCATATTGATGACACTTCTGAGAGATCTCAAAGTGCAGGACCATCCAACTCAGGAGAACTTTCTCATGATCATAACACTAAAATCACTCAAATTCATGATAACCAACTTCATAAGTCTACTAGGATTTATCGGCAACCAGAAAGACTAAACCTCCCTGTGGAGGGTCAAGGTGACATTAAAATTCCGGATGATGATGAACCTAGAAATTATACTGAGTCTATGTTAGATGTTGAGTCAAAGAGGTGGCTTGAAGCTATGAAATCAGGAATGGACTCGTTGTACAAAAATGAGATTTCGAACTTGGTTGACTTGCCAGTTGGATTAGACCCATTGGATGAAAATGGGTGTTCAACAAGAATATCGATGCAAATGGCCAGGTACAAACCTAAAAGGATAGGTTGGTAGAAAAAGGTTATAGTCAACTAGAAGGAATTGATTATGATGAAACCTCTTTTCCAGTTGCAAAAATCAAGTCCATTAGGATTTTACTTGCTATAGATGCATACTATGATTACTATATTTGACGGGTAGATGTTAAAACCGCGTTCTTCAATGGTGACTTGACTGAGGAAGTGTATATGATACTACAAGGGATTTTACATCTGAATCGAAACCTAAAGCAGTATGTAAGCTACAAAAGTCCATTTATTGACTTAAACAAGCCTCGAGAAATTGGAACATTTATTTTGACAAATCAATCAAATCGTTTAATTTTGTCAAAAATAAAGAAGATCCATGCACTGGAGGGAGTAATATTATTATGATTATATATGTTGATGACATATTGATAATTAGAAATGATACTCTTGTTATGCAATCAGAAAATGATTGGTTGTCCAGCACCTTCATGATGAAGGACTTGGTTAAAGCCTGTTATATTCTTGGAATTAGGGTCTATCGGGATAGACCTTATAGAATATTGTGGCTTTCACAATCCATATACATAAATAAAGTGTTAAGACGATTCTCTATGGAAAATTCCAATAGGGGTCATGGTATCAAGTTATCAAAGAAGGATGGTCCTTCTACTAATAAATAACTTGAGCGCATGAAAAGGATCTCATACGCTTCAGTAATAGGATCTATTATGTATGCCATGATTTACACCAGGATAGATGTGGCCATTGCACTTAGCATGACTGGCAGATTTTGGCAGAATCTTGGGGAAGAACACTGGAAAGCATTCAAGAGTATTCTTAAGTATCTTAGAGGAACTAAATAATATTTCTTAATCCATATGATGGACTAAAGGAATTGGCAGTTACTACGTACACTGATGATAATTTCCAAATAGACCATGATGACTATAAGCCATAATCTCACATGCCTTCATTTTCAATGATAGGGTAGCAAGTTGGAATAGTTTCAAGAAAACTACTACCGCTGATTCGCTAAATCGAAGTTGAGTACATCGTTGCAGAAGAGGCATTTAAAGAGATTGTCGTGATAAACAAGTTCTTGAGGAACTAGGGGTAACTCCTAACATCAATATCATTGTATTTTGACAACACTGGTGCTATTGAGCTAGCAAAGAAACTGAGATCAACGAACAGTAACAAGCATGTACTAAGACTCTACCACTTGATCAGGGAGATAGTGAAGATAGGAGAAATTAAAATAGAATGTGTTCTAAGACATCATATTCATGATGAGTATTTTGTAAACCTGGATATTAAATATGTAGGTGCTTGACTCTAGGCCAAGTGGGAGATTGAAAGTATAAATGTCCTAAAAATAAAAAGATTTAAAGACATTATACTTGATCAAAATTATTATATATATAGTTATATATGTGAATTCATTTATTGAGTTATTATTTTGACTGTTTGCAATTACTCATATAAATATTCCCGTGAGTTAATGTTGTCATTGATATGGTGAGATGTCAGTGATAGAACATTACTCTTAAAATAACCCCGACTAATGGTTATCAAGATTAAGATATTGATAATATATTATATGTCGGCATGTGGTCTGCTCATATTCTTAGAGAATTCAGTTGGTCTCACGACTGCGAATAGTTGTTATTCGTGATGGACACATGGATACTTTAGAGAGTATTGGTAAACCCTACTGATAAGCTATTTATTGTATGTCTATAAACTTATCAGTGTATAAAACTTGTGATAATCCTATGACTTGAGGTCAATACACACCTTGTTTACTGAGTGATGTACTTTAACCATGATCAATGCTTGCACTCCTTTTTCGGGGTAGATATGGCTTGTGTTGGGTTCATCATGATGTAAATGAAGGTCGTAGTTGAGCCAAGAAAGAACTCATTACTCGATTGGAATTTCAAGAGAGATCACTCATAATCTCTATATTAGGTCGACTAAAGTCATTGGTCAATGCAAGAGACATATTCAATATAGTAGTTGAGTATGGTATATTTGTTGACTAATAAAGATGAGATAAATTGATTGAGCTATTGAGATAGACACTTGGACAAATCTTAAGCTTAATCTAGTAATTCGTAATGAATTGAATCTCACAAAAGCTTTGTATAAAGGTTATAATTCGATGAGTTCAAGTGAATGTTCTTTATATATTGAGTTCGTCCAACTAAGCCATCTAGGAGTTTTGTTTGGATCATCATTGGACTGATGTCATATACAAAGGCCTATATGGTCACACTATATGCGGTTACTTTTACGACTTAAGAGTGTATTAAGAATGTAATAAATATTCAATTTGGAATTGTAATATTTAAATGTTAATAATTATAATGTTAATTTCAATTTGATAGAAATTATTGAATTAAATTATATTATATCTTTATTTAATTATCTATGTTATATTAATAAAGGTACTTGGGCCAAAACTATTTTGGGCTCATGTCTTGTACAGACCAACCCTTTTTAGGATTAGGGTTTTCTTATGTACCTAGAATAAATATATCATAAAGTCATAAGTTGACTAATGAGTTTTTAGAGAAACATCATAAAAAATCCTCTTAATTTTGAAATTCAGAGTTCTTGAGCACTTGTGAGATTTTCAAACTTTTTTCATGATAACAATACACTGAAGTTGGATCTTGCAATCGGAGAATTTATTGCTTGGATACCTTAGTCTTGAACTCAGATCTAAGTTTATGTAAGGTTTTCATACTTTCTCTGGTTTATTTATTGTATAAATATATTCGTTCATGATTTGTACATATTTGTATGTGATTTTCATGTGTTTTTGCATTGTATGTTGTGTGCTTTTAGGGTGTTTAGGTTTATCTTTTTATCGTTTTTCTTCCTTTTGATGTTTTTCGTCTCGTTTGGTGTTTAATGTGTTTTTACTTTATTTTATATGAAATAATCTAATTTGGCTTTATYTTAGTGTTATAGCTCGAGACGACGAAGATTGGACGAGCAATGTACTGTGCTGACACTGGGTTACCCAGTGTCCGAGTCCTGCCGACACTAGCTGCCGACGCCCGCAACCTGCGCCCTCGTCGATCGACGCACCGTAGACGCAAAGCTTCTGAAGGGTCAATCCTAGCTCCGTCGATCGACGCACTGCCTATCGATGCGTGCAGCCTGGCCCGCATCGATCGACGCACCATGGACGTTTGGTCGACGCAAAGCTTCTGAAGCATCGATCCTAGCTCTGTCGATCGACGCACTGTCTGTCAACGCATGCAGCCTGCGCCGCGTCGGTCAACGCACCGTCGACGCACCTGCGGTTGAGCGGTTTTTGTTGGAGAAATCTATAAATACCGGTGGTTTTCTTCATTTAAGGATCAGATTTTTGAGGGGTAAGGTCCTATAACATCCAGATACTCAAGCCCCTTCCATTTCACATTTGAATTGAAGATTTCGTTCGAAGATCACGTCGAAGTCTCTATGTTTATCATCGTTTATGGTCATCGTTCGTTGCTGAAGTTTGAATGATTGCTGTTTTCCATATGAACTATAAGTCTTTCGAATTTGTAATTTTCTTTTGGATTTGGATTCAAGTTTTAATGCTATTAGACTCGTTTTAGTTTAACAATTTTATAATGTTTAATTCGCTAGTTTAATTATGTTGCTTTCTTGTTTCTAAATTTTAAATTCTAAGATCTGGTGTTTTTAGCTATTTTCAATGATCAATTAGGTTTTTAATTATGTTCAATTAGGTTTAATTTAATAATTGCATGTTTAGTTTTGAATTCGTAGTTGTAGAACCTTTCAAATAAATGGATCGTGTGTTTAATTATAGAATCGTTGAACAAACGTTTATAGACGCTGATTGTAATTCCTCGTGATTCGACTCGAATCAGCTTATCGCATACAATAGCTCCGTTCTCTTGCGGACGAGCTTTTCATTTTTAAAGCAAAAAAGTTCGATTCAGTTTACAGTATAGATATATTGGATCTTAAAGATTTTAAAACTTCCGCTGCACAAGTATAGTGTTCGTCTCTATGAATTTCAACAAGTACTTTTCAAAACAAATATTTTGTTATGGTTCTACTATAATTGTGATTTTCTTAAATTATTTTGTAATTAGTTGGGAGAAAATTCTCATAATGAAGAAACTTTGGGAAGAAGTAGGTATAGATTAGAGTAGAGAGAAAAGTGAGGAAAGGAAAATGACTCATTTAACTACTTCCTCCCATCCCCATGTTCACCATCCCTACATATAACAAAAATGTGGCAGGACAACTTAATTCAAAATCACCAAAATCATCCTAACTCTAAAATAAACCCACACTTGGGCTTCAACAATAAAACGATTAATTCCCTCGGTCCAGCAGTAATTAATTAATTCATCTATCCATCCCAGCAGCAATTAATTATTTAATCCATCTAGCCCAAACTTCGGATCGGTCCACATGCTCGCTTTCTTCCTTCTCCCTTTCAGATTTATGTTCACGCCCCGTTTGTACATTTTTCAAGATTCCATTTTTATCATTCCCCTCTTCTAATTTAGGGTTCATCCCTGTCCTAAATTTATCTCTTTCCATTGATAAACCCATGTTCATGACAATACCCCTCGTTCAATAGATCCTTGACCCGAAGGATCGAAATTGGGAAATTTTTTTTTGAATAAACTCCAAATCTTCCCAAGTAGCCTCGTGAGGAGTGTAATTCACCCATTGGACCAAAATCTGTACAATTCAACCCCCTTCCTGGTGATGGCGCACGTATCCAGGACGGCGAGTGGCTCCACCTGAAATCCCCTATGGGTGTGGTAGCCGGCAGATTAGTGGTGGTGGATGCGCCCGGTCCAACCTTCAATTTGAGCAAGGAGACGTGGAACACCGGGTGTATGCGTGACCCCTCCGACAGATCTAATCGATAAGACACCTTTCCTAGTTTTTCTGTAATTGTGAATGGACCATAGTATTTAGAGGTCAATTTGAGACTCTTGCTGATTGAAATTGAATTATGTCTAAAAGGCTTTAATTTCAAAAAAAATTGTCCCCAATTTCAAAATTGCGTTCTTGTCTATGCCTGTCTGCATACATTTGCATCTGTTATTGTGCCTGTAACAAGTCGTCTCTGATTATGTGCTTAGCTGATTCTCTCTTATTTATCAACTGTTTAGTATCCTCATCTAGACTGCCCACATACTGCCCCACTGACCTCAATGTTAGGGTGTACCCATATAGTGCCTCAAAAGGAGTAGTTTTCAAACTTGTTTGGTAATTTTTGTTGTACCAGAACTCAGCTAGGGCTAACCATTTAACCCAATTTTTTGGATTGTTATGCACCATGTACCTAAGATAATTTTCTAGGCACTGATTGACCCTTTCAGTCTGACCATCAGTTTGGGGGTGATAAGCAGTTGACATATTCAACTCTACCCCCCATAATTTAAAATAGCTCCTTCCAAAATGAACTGGTAAAAATCTTGTCCCTCTCTGAAACAATGTGTAGTGGCTAATTCGCCCTGAAAATTTCGCCAAGAACACCTGCTCCTTTCCCTGAGAATATCCCGACCTGCTCTAACAAAAACACGTTAAAAAGGACCACCGGGGGTTTTCCGGTGGAAACCTCTCCAATGCTTAAGTCAGTTAAGAGTTTTAGATCAGAATAATCAAAATCAGAAGAAGAGTGCTTAGAATTCCATACCTCTCTCAGCCTTGGGGCTGAGGTATTTATAGTTTTCGCTAAGTGGGGCCTTTACGAGACCCCGAAAATAGAACCCACGAATCTTGGGCCGTTATTCAGGCTGACCTGACCAAGAAGCCTCTGTAAAGGATAGGCCAGTTCTATCATCAAGTTCTCCAAGTTCCTGACCTGATCTCGTGAAACCTTATCCAAGGATTTAAATTAGGTCAGGATAATTCTCATCAAGCTATAGGCTCGTCCTCTGCCTCATCTTTCTACTCCTAAGGCCTCAGCAGAACTCACCCCCAACTAGGTCTGTCAGAGAGGGCTATCATATAGGATGTTTTGACCAGATCATCCCACTCTGCGAAATTAGAGGTTTAGCTCAATCACCTTATATCTCCCAGTTTCCCTGACTTGAATAAGAAAGACTCTCCCTTGAGCTATGTACCCAGGTCAGGATCAATCCTCTTAGGTCATGCATCCAGCTCATCTCGTTTTTTCTTTCCTTCAGAGATAGAGTAACAACTCAGGTCATCCCAACCAGCCTTCTCAAGTTATTTTCCTATGCCTTTTGATCTCCCCAGTTCGGTCATATTTATGTCGTATCAACTAGTACCCCATATTCTAGTTGATTGAGGTACGAAACCAGGTAGAATATAAAAAATAAAGATTTCGCTCATCCAGAAATAAGTGAC
>BMAC01000075.1:1783342-1795703 GCA_014905375.1 Phtheirospermum japonicum
TACGTCGAGCAAACGACGTTAAATGTTGCGCTTCTTGGGAGGCAACCCAAGCGTTCGTTAGTTTTCATTTTCTTTAATTTTCTTTTGATTTTTATTTATTTATTTTTATCTTTATATTGTGTCAATTGCCGTGGTACGTTTATGTGTGTGTTGATGTGCAGAAAATACGATAAAATTGCTTATTCTTAACAACTAATGGTTATAGCAGTAGCTCGCTACCGCAAGGCCTTACCGCTAGTTCCATTCGAAGCGTTAACGATGATGATCAATCACTAAACCTACCGCTAGCTGCAGCAATCAGGGATATCGATGAGCTTACTGCTAGGCAACCTACCGCTACATGCTACCGCTAGTAGCGTTTGCCTTCTATTTTTACGAATTTCATTTTTTGTCGATCGAGGTCGCAATCCGACCCAAGCTAGCCGCAGTCCGGCAACCTTTTGATGAGCTGCAATCCAGCCATCTCCGACATTGAGCCATAATCCGGGCCGCTTCAAATCCCGAACGATGTGCCACCGGGCACTTGCGCGATGCAATAGATTACAATCATATCTTTTACTTTTCGTTTTCTTTTTCTTAAAAAAAATTTAAAAAATTCAAAAATTCTAAAAATATTAGTTAGTTTGCTTTTATTATTTGTTTTGTAGGTTTTCTTATTCAAGACATCCAATCATGAGTTCAATACGAGGAATTATTGCACGAGTGCTTTTGGAGAAGCTCAACTATCGATTTTTCAGGGATGTTTTCTTATCTCCCTTGCGCTTATTCTCTTTATATTTATGGCAACCAGGAGTTTGCCACATTTTCTTTAGAGGGGGGGATGGTTGAGTTGTGATTTATAATTGAAAATTGTGCAAAATTTAAATTTTCCTGAGTTTGTCTTAGCTGATATTTTTAACGTGATTGATCGCTATTTCTGCGCTATAATTGTGTTTGTATGGCTTGCCTGTCGAAGTTAACTAAATATGATTTAATGTTCTAGTCTTTTGAGCGTGCATAAGTGTATAATTTTTCAAAATTATTATTTATATATTGTAAAATGGTACTTGGACGCAATTGATTTTGCAAAACCTTAAAAGCAGCGTCAATTCAAAAAAATTTCATGCAAAAATCTTGTGAGTAGGCCTGAGTGTTTATCATCATTGCATGTGCTTGAAAAGTTTCAGTTTTGATATCTCTTTGAAACCGCTGTGTGTAGTTGACTTTGAACATGACGTTAAGGCACATATAAAACCCTATTCCGGCCATATCCATATATTTTAGCCACTATAAATTCGGAATAAGCCAATCATAGCCAAATAATCCATGCCTATAGCCATGAGTGTTTTTGAGACGACCCCTACAAACCATTAAAAGCGTGGGGTAGGAGTTCGTATTTTTATTGGTTATTAGTGTCTTGAAGATTTTATTTGGAATTTATAATTTTTATATTTTGGTAATTAAGGAACACCATTCGAAAAAGAAAAAGAAAAGAAAATAAAATAAAAAAAAAAGAAAAAGAAAAGAAGGATGGTGAGTCTAGTTGAATTTTTGTTAGTCATTGCCTATGCGCTAATAAAGGCTTGTGTTTTATTGTTTATTTTCTTGAAGCCTAATGTTTAAAAGGCAAAAGAGTTGTGTTACGAAGCATATCTTAAGCTTAAATTGTGTTTAAGTGGTTTGAGCTACAAGTCGGTTAGAGTTACGAGTTGAGGAATAGCCTATATTTAAGGCTACGTTATGAGTGTTTAGTGAGGTTTCTTATTTTTGAACGAGGTGGAGCAAATTGCTTCGTGATTAGATTAGGTTGAGTGAGTTATTTAGCCACACAACTTATATATTTCATACCCATCCAAAGAGCCTTACATTACAACCCGTAAATTCCTTTTCCGATTCTTAGTTTTGACAGCACACTTAATTTGCGATTGAAAAGAGATTGATTTACTGTGCTTATTTATTGTGCATGTATTTGTATGATTTGAATGTATACACGTCCTATGCAGCAACTGCTTGAGTGCTCTGAGTGATCACCCCTATATATTCCCTGTTGAGAGGATGCATGAATTTGTTTTTGAAGCGATAATGTAATAAGGGTGGAGTGTTTGACGTTGCGTGACTAGTACCTATATTTTCGAAATTATGTATGTAACATAGCATGACTCTTTGCTTGAACTTATTTTCATTCTAGTTATACTTTGAATTTAACGTTTGTTCGAGGACGAACAAACAAATAAAGCGTGGGGTAGTTGATTAGCACGTAATTGTCTTGATTTTAGTTTGTATTTTAATTGCTTTTTCTTATTATTTTTGGTATAAGTTGGATAGTTTATGCTTATTTTTGTATTTTTGTACTTCCAACTTGTTTTACCATAATTTGAGCTAAATTGATGCAAATAGTGATTAATTGTGGTTTTTCACTTTATATCTAAGTAACCGGAAGAGTTCAGCATGTTAGAGATGAATTATGATTATCGAGATTCAAAGATCGAGCTTTCTGGTGAAGAAGTAGCAAGAATTGAAGCTGACAGACTTTCTAGAAGGGTTATTATTCTGGAACCGATGTCGATTTAGGCTAACGGTTACCCTCCAACCGTTAGCTGTTACCGCTAACCTTAACGGTTACTGACAACCGATGTTAACGATCACAACGCATCACACATCCAACATAAAGCATGAAAAACTAATTATAAACTAAAAAAATAAAACTAAATACGATCAACGAATCCAAACAAAATACGTACGTAAACTAAATAATATTCGAAACTTGAAACTAACGATTTAAAACTACGAAAACTAATTAAAGCGTTTAAGAGTACTTGTTTAAATCTACTGGAAAACTGAATGTTCTTCGGGCTATTCCGAAGAGAAACGCTGCAAATCGGTCGAGAAACGGATGAACGGCGTCGAACGGGCTACGGAATGATCGTTAACATCGGTTGTCAGTAACCGTTAAGGTTAGCGGTAACAGCTAACGGTTGGAGGGTAACCGTTAGCCTAAATCGACATCGGTTCCAGAATAATAACCCTTCTAGAAAGTCTGTCAGCTTCAATTCTTGCTACTTCTTCACCAGAAAGCTCGATCTTTGAATCTCGATAATCATAATTCATCTCTAACATGCTGAACTCTTCCGGTTACTTAGATATAAAGTGAAAAACCACAATTAATCACTATTTGCATCAATTTAGCTCAAATTATGGTAAAACAAGTTGGAAGTACAAAAATACAAAAATAAGCATAAACTATCCAACTTATACCAAAAATAATAAGAAAAAGCAATTAAAATACAAACTAAAATCAAGACAATTACGTGCTAATCAACTACCCCACGCTTTATTTGTTTGTTCGTCCTCGAACAAACGTTAAATTCAAAGTATAACTAGAATGAAAATAAGTTCAAGCAAAGAGTCATGCTATGTTACATACATAATTTCGAAAATATAGGTACTAGTCACGCAACGTCAAACACTCCACCCTTATTACATTATCGCTTCAAAAACAAATTCATGCATCCTCTCAACAGGGAATATATAGGGGTGATCACTCAGAGCACTCAAGCAGTTGCTGCATAGGACGTGTATACATTCAAATCATACAAATACATGCACAATAAATAAGCACAGTAAATCAATCTCTTTTCAATCGCAAATTAAGTGTGCTGTCAAAACTAAGAATCGGAAAAGGAATTTACGGGTTGTAATGTAAGGCTCTTTGGATGGGTATGAAATATATAAGTTGTGTGGCTAAATAACTCACTCAACCTAATCTAATCACGAAGCAATTTGCTCCACCTCGTTCAAAAATAAGAAACCTCACTAAACACTCATAACGTAGCCTTAAATATAGGCTATTCCTCAACTCGTAACTCTAACCGACTTGTAGCTCAAACCACTTAAACACAATTTAAGCTTAAGATATGCTTCGTAACACAACTCTTTTGCCTTTTAAACATTAGGCTTCAAGAAAATAAACAATAAAACACAAGCCTTTATTAGCGCATAGGCAATGACTAACAAAAATTCAACTAGACTCACCATCCTTCTTTTCTTTTTCTTTTTTTTTTATTTTATTTTCTTTTCTTTTTCTTTTTCGAATGGTGTTCCTTAATTACCAAAATATAAAAATTATAAATTCCAAATAAAATCTTCAAGACACTAATAACCAATAAAAATACGAACTCCTACCCCACGCTTTTAATGGGTTGTAGGGGTCGTCTCAAAAACACTCATGGCTATAGGCATGGATTATTTGGCTATGATTGGCTTATTCCGAATTTATAGTGGCTAAAATATATGGATATGGCCGGAATAGGGTTTTATATGTGCCTTAACGTCATGTTCAAAGTCAACTACACACAGCGGTTTCAAAGAGATATCAAAACTGAAACTTTTCAAGCACATGCAATGATGATAAACACTCAGGCTACTCACAAGATTTTTGCATGAAATTTTTTTGAATTGACGCTGCTTTTAAGGTTTTGCAAAATCAATTGCGTCCAAGTACCATTTTACAATATATAAATAATAATTTTGAAAAATTATACACTTATGCACGCTCAAAAGACTAGAACATTAAATCATATTTAGTTAACTTCGACAGGCAAGCCATACAAACACAATTATAGCGCAGAAATAGCGATCAATCACGTTAAAAATATCAGCTAAGACAAACTCAGGAAAATTTAAATTTTGCACAATTTTCAATTATAAATCACAACTCAACCATCCCCCCCTCTAAAGAAAATGTGGCAAACTCCTGGTTGCCATAAATATAAAGAGAATAAGCGCAAGGGAGATAAGAAAACATCCCTGAAAAATCGATAGTTGAGCTTCTCCAAAAGCACTCGTGCAATAATTCCTCGTATTGAACTCATGATTGGATGTCTTGAATAAGAAAACCTACAAAACAAATAATAAAAGCAAACTAACTAATATTTTTAGAATTTTGAATTTTTTAAATTTTTTTTAAGAAAAAGAAAACGAAAAGTAAAAGATATGATTGTAATCTATTGCATCGCGCAAGTGCCCGGTGGCACATCGTTCGGGATTTGAAGCGGCCGGATTATGGCTCAATGTCGGAGATGGCTGGATTGCAGCTCATCAAAAGGTTGCCGGACTGCGGCTAGCTTGGGTCGGATTGCGACCTCGATCGACAAAAAATGAAATTCGTAAAAATAGAAGGCAAACGCTACTAGCGGTAGCATGTAGCGGTAGGTTGCCTAGCAGTAAGCTCATCGATATCCCTGATTGCTGCAGCTAGCGGTAGGTTTAGTGATTGATCATCATCGTTAACGCTTCGAATGGAACTAGCGGTAAGGCCTTGCGGTAGCGAGCTACTGCTATAACCATTAGTTGTTAAGAATAAGCAATTTTATCGTATTTTCTGCACATCAACACACACATAAACGTACCACGGCAATTGACACAATATAAAGATAAAAATAAATAAATAAAAATCAAAAGAAAATTAAAGAAAATGAAAACTAACGAACGCTTGGGTTGCCTCCCAAGAAGCGCAACATTTAACGTCGTTTGCTCGACGTAATTTGCTTGATCAATCTATGGCTCGTGGTGGATCCACGAACTCTCTCTTTCTACTATTTCGACTCTTCATATAGTTCTCTGGATAAGGCTTGAGTCGATACTTGTGGATTTGAAAATTCGACTTGTCATGCTCATCGTATAGGGTGGCTACTCCATACTCATCCATATCTTTTATTAAAAATGGTCCACTCCATACTGAATTTAGATTGGCATTTGGATCGAACTTACGCTTATGATTAGACAACACTTGTTGACCAATCTCGGACTGCTTGCACTTAAAACTCTTATTTTTGGCCTCCTTCGACTCTTTCTTCTTCTTCGTCCAATCGTTGAAGTATATCTCGCCCTTGTTTTTCACATATATGAAACTTTCGTTAGGGTCGAGGAAATCGTACATAGAATGATTCATCGGTGGTTTCAACTCCACATCTAATTCATCCCGAAATTCTTCGATAATATCGCTCATGTCGATACCTAATAACTCGATCAAATCTTCTCCACTCAAACGCTTTTCGTCGTCAAACTCATCAACCTCCTCATCGAAGTCATCCTTTTGAGTATCCTCCTCCTCCCCCCAAAATTCAGCGTCGTCCCCGTCGCCTAAATCGTCTACAACTACTACTCCCATAAGCTCGTGAATGCATGATGTAACAGGATCAACGAACGAACAGTCATCTATCATGGCAGGGGTAGGAGTATTTTGAATATCCTTGAGAGAAAATGTCACTTTCTCGCCCAACACGGTCATGGTCATCCTCCCTTTGTGAACATCAATTAGCGTATGGGAGGTAGACATAAACGGGCGCCCCAATAAAATGGTATGCTCCGTGCTCTCGGTCGGTACTTCGCCAACATCCAAAACCACAAAATCAACCGGGATTAAGAGCTCTCCAACTTGTACTAAAACATCCTCAACTATTCCCAAGGGTCATTGGGTTGAGCGATCGGCCAATTATAGTCGCATCGTAGTCGGTTTCAGTGTCCCAAGATCAAATTCTCTATAGAGTGAATAAGGCATAAGATTAATTCCTGCTCTGAGATCTAAAATTCCTACTGCTTTTTGTCCATTAGCCAATGAAATGGTGATACAGAAACTTCCAAGATCGCGTTCCTTGGGTGGCAATGGCTTCTTAAAAATAGTGCTAACTTCCTTCGGAAATGTTATGTATTGATCCATCACTAAGCGTCTCTCTTTCGAAGCAAGTTCCTTGAAAATTTTAACATAAGCGGGCATTGTTTTGATTACCTCCAAAAGTGGTAGGTTGATATTGACACCCTTCAAGAGGTTGTATAGATCAATGAATCTCTTGTTCTCTTTCGCTGGACGCAAACGTCTTGGAAAAGGAATAACATCTTTAATTGGTGTCGCCAATTGCTTCGGTGGTGATTGTTTAAGAATGTCGTCATTGCCACGTGAGTTATTTGGAGTCGTCCTTTGAATGGATCCAGGAACATATCTATTAGTGGATTTATGTAGCTTTTCTACTGGAATAGAGACAGTTTCCTCATCCTGGTCCACTATGCCATTGTCGACCTTCTTCCCACTGCGAAGGACATGAACTGCCAATGCCTGTTCTGCTTGGCTTGGAAGTTTACCTCTTTCGTTCGAGAGTTTGGCTAAGTGAGTTGATATTTGGCCTATTGCTACTTCAAGTTTCCTCTGCCCAGCTGTATTCTCAGATATAGCCCTCTTCATGTCATTGATTTCGTTTTTAACCTCAGCGAGTCCATCTCGATTTTTAAGAGTCTCGGCCACTTGATTCTGCTGCCAAACCAATAGCTGATCCGTTGACTGAAATGTCGTAGGCACCTGCCCTTGCATATTAATTTGATGAGGTGGCAGTGGTGCTTGAGCATATTATGGTGGAGGATATTGCGGGTCAGGTGGCATATAATTCGGACTTCCTGGACCCCACTTGAAGAGAGGATTATCACGTTGCGGCGTGTACTTCTTTTGATTCGAATAATTTTGGATCGCGTTAACATCCTCATGCTACTCAATATTGTTTGGACACACGTACGCTGAATGCTGGGGGGATCCGCATTGGTTACAAGTTACATTCATCTTCTGTGCAGTGGCCTTCCTCGCCTGCTCGGCTTTCCAAGCTGCTAATTTTTCGTCAAATATCTCCTCACATTTTGCCTTGACTAACTTGTCGTCATCTAAGTCAGGATCGGGAATGGAAATCTCATTGACCTTCATTTTACGAGGCCGAGAGTTGTTTTGTCGAGGTTTCTCGCTTTGCTTCTCCAACACTCGTCTCGCCTCGGTCGCTGTCAAGTCTCCGAAATCTCCTCCTGCTGCTATCTCTACCTGTCGTTTCCCGTTGTCCAATAATCCATCGAAGAAAAACTGGTTAGTCATCTCCGGAGAATAGTTGTGGTGGGGGCAAGCTTGTAAAAGTGTCTTGTAACGCTCCCACATTTCATGAAATAGCTCTCCATCCAACTGTTCAAAGGTGGTAATTTGCCTCCGAAGATGCCCCGTAGTTTGGGCCGAATAGTACTGGTTTAAAAACTTCTCGCTTATCATATCCCAGTCAGTCAATGAGCCAGGCTCTAGGGATAGTAGCCATGACTTCACCCTGTCCTTCATGCTGTACGGGAAACAAATCATTTGTACCTCCTCTTGGTTAAGGCCATGTACTACGAATCGGCCAACTTCATCAACAAAGTAGTTTAAAAATGCCAAAGGGTCCTCATGGGCATTTCCGTGAAAAGTCGGGAGTAGGTTAAGTTGATGCGGTTTAATCTCCACTGTCCTTGCGGTAGGTCCAAGAACAATGGCAGACCTAAAAGGTACAACCTTTGGACGTGTTAAATCGCGCTGTCTCGGTGCACGATCTCCCCTTGGTTCTCGATCATTAACTCTCTCGTAAGCGTAATTATTCTCGTGCTCATATCTCCTCCCGAAATTGTTTTGTGCGTAACCATGATCTTGATTTGCCAAAAACTCGTTCACGTGCCTTTGATTGTTAGCATACGCGTTATGCTGCAGAAATTCTCCGTTCCTAAATGCCGCATTCTCGATGTTATGTTGGCGAATAACATTGTTGTTCATCTCTTCGTTTTGCCTCATATTCGCCATGTTTGGTTGGTGATTGATCACGTTGTGCTGTGGGTTAAATCCTTCGTTCTGTCCCGCGTCTTGTCTCGCATTCTCCCCGTTTTGCTGATAATTAGCCCAAAAAGCTCGTGGAAGTGGTTGTCCTTGAAAAACGATTGGTTCACTCCCATACCCATTTTGAATTGGGCGTGGAGGTGATCTTGGTGGGGAACCATTGCTTCGAATCGACTGTGCTCCTAACATCGTGTTCGGAGCTTGGTCGCAAACAAAGTCGGTTGGTGTAGAAGAAACGTTCTCAGAAAAAATGGGTCTTGGTCTAGGTGGGTTTGAACGATGGATGTTGTCAATGAATGGTGCAAGATCGTGTCGAAGTGATCGTCTACTTTGCATAAACTCAACAACACATCAATGTATCAAATGGCAGAAATCCCAAAACCAAGTGCAAAAATAAAAAGCAAATAATAAAGAAAATAAAAAGAAAAATATCCTTAATTCCTACTCGTTGTCCCCGGCAACGGTGCCAAAATTTTGATCCAAACATTTACGCATCCCTTTTTAAAATATTTAATAAAGCATGTAAGTTTGCTCGTAAGAGTACGAGGAACTTGTAGGATGGTGAGTTTGACTCGAGTCGATTCTCTCGAGGACAACTSTTCGGYCTTATCGGATATTTCTCTTCAATTCTCAAGMAAATAAATTATACATACAATTTGGGGGGTTTTTGAAGAATTTGAATTGAACATTATGAACTAAGCTATATTAAGGCTAAATCTAATTAAACTAATTATCTAGAACTAGATTATCAACTAAATTAACTAAACTATATTAATTAACTAATTAATAATTAAAAGGATCTAAGAAATAATTTTCTGCTAAGGGTTGCTGCTAAGGGTTGCTGCTAACCGTTAGTGCTAACGGTTGCTGCTAAGGGTTACTGTAACCTTTAACTGTAACGGTTAACAAAATCTGAAACTTAACCAAACTATATCTTGCATGCATGAATGAATTTCAACGAAACAACGCATCACACATCCAACATAAAGCATGAAAAACTAATTATAAACTAAAAGTAATAAACTAAATACGATCAACGAATCCAAACAAAATACGTACGTAAACTAAATAATATTCGAAATTTGAAACTAATGATTTAAAACTACGAAACTAATTAAAGGTTTAAGAGTACTTGTTTAATCTACTGGAAACTGAATGTTCTTCGGCTATTCCGAAGAGAAACGCTGCAAATCGGTCGAGAAACGGATGAACGGCATCGAACGGGCTCCGGAACTCATCTTCGTCGAATCTTCAATTTTCCCCATCGATCTCTGCGTTTTTGGTGTTTTAATCCGTCCCCAAACCCTAGGATTATGTTTATGGTAAGTATTTAGGGTTACCACACGCACACCCAGACCTAGATGATCGAAATTCGGATTAAGGAGGGTATTTATAGATATTTTTCCGCGAACTGGGCCGAAAAATCTGTTTCTGGGCCCTCTAACGGTTGCTGCTAACGGTCACCAACCGTTAGCAGCAACTGTTAGGTGTATATTTTTTTTTGCATTTCTGTCCGACGACAACAGTTGTA
Source organism: Phtheirospermum japonicum (assembly GCA_014905375.1). NCBI lineage: Eukaryota > Viridiplantae > Streptophyta > Magnoliopsida > Lamiales > Orobanchaceae > Phtheirospermum > Phtheirospermum japonicum. The sequence continues at coordinate 1,793,515 of BMAC01000075.1, forward strand.
AGGAAACCGTTCTGGAAAGTTACCGTTAGCTCTTGAATTCAGCACTCTGATCGTTAACATCAGTTGTCAGTAACCGTTAAGGTTAGCGGTAATAGCTAACGGTTGGAGGGTAACCGTTAGCCTAAGTCGACATCGGTTCCAGCATAATAACCCTTCTAGAAAGCCTGTCAGCTTCAATTCTTGCTACTTCCTCACCGGAAAGCTCGATCTTTGAATCTCGATAATCATAATTCATCTCTAACGTGCTGAAATCTTCCGCTTACTTAGATATAAAGTGAAAAACCACAACTAATCACAATTTACATCAATTTAGCTCAAATTATGGTAAAACAAGTTGGAAGTACAAAAATAAGCATAAACTATCCAACTTATACCAAAAATAATAAGAAAAAGCAATTAAAATACAAACTAAAATCAAGACAATTATGTGCTAATCATGGACATTGTATGGTTTAAGTGTGTGTGTGTGTGTGTGGGGGGGGGGGGGGGGGGGGGGAGGGATGGTGGGATTGTCCTTGGTTTGGTTAGTAAATTTTTGTATGCTTGCTTGTGGCTGACTTGAGTTGTGTATATTGATATTTACTGGAACCTTGACGAAGTGACGTGGTTAGATGCTTTGGTTAGGATATTTAGACTTCCGTTCGAACAATAGTGTAATTTTGTGGAATGAAGTGTAAATAATCGATGAAGTGTCTTGTCCCTTGTTCTATTCATGTTTCATTCTTAAGAGTCGAATACTCTCTCCTAGCCCCATTTTTCGATACCCTCTATAGGATTTTATGTAAATTTTCTTTTTATTTTGGAGACATTAAAACTCCACGTGCGTTATTGAAGAATGTTATCAGTTGCACTTAGTAACGTAAGATTGGAGTCAATGAACTCTCAATGTTGATTGGTGTAAATTATATTCATTTTGTTGTACCTTATCTCTTTAGGTACTCATAAAAAAAGAAAAAAGAAAAAAAGAAAAAAAGAAAAGAAAAAGAAAGAATAAGTACAAGAAGAGAAAACCTTGTACAAGTTGAGTTCTTATTTTTATTTCTTAGATTGTTTTTTTTAAAGAGGTGTATAGATGACTGGGCTAGTCGGGTGACGATTTGGCGGTTTGAGCGGGGATAGACTTTGGCCGAGGCATGGATGGGTGACGTACATGGAAGTCAACTCGTTACTTTTAGGTGTTCGGAAGCTAGTCTAAATCTCTTATCTCAACGTTATTGTGCCGTCCTTTTAGTTGAGTTTTTAGTCGATCTAATGCATTAACTTCTTGAATCATATGGATGCATTAGTAATTAAGTCATCGGATAATTAGCTTTTCCTTGTCCACGTCTAGATTAGATTTTTCTTGAGGACAAGCAAGAAGCTAAGTGTGGGGGAGTTGATTTGTACATATTTGAATGTGATTTTCCTGTGCTTGTGCATCTTATGTTGTGTGCTTTTAGGGTGTTTAGGTTTATCTTTTCATCGTTTTTCTTCCTTTTGATGTTTTTCATCTCGTTTGGTGTTTAATGTGTTTTTACTTTATTTTATATGAAATAATCTAATTTTGCTTTATTTTAGTGTTATAGCTCGAGACGATGAAGATTGGACGAGCAATGTACTGTGCTGACACTGGGTTACCCAGTGTCCGAGTCCTGCCGACACTAGCTGTCGACGCTTGCAACCTGCGCCCGCATCGATCGACGCACCGTCGATACTTGGTCGACGCAAAGCTTCTGAAGCATCGATTCTAGCTCCGTCGATCGACGCACTGCCTGTCGACGCGTGGAGCCTGGCTCGCGTCGATCGACGCACCGTCGACGCTTGGTCGACGCAAAGCTTCTGAAGCGTCGATCCTAGCTCCGTCGATAGATTTCCTCAAACCATATTTGATCGAGTGTTTAGTTTAGTTTTTATTTTATTTTCTATGTATGTAAAATCGAACACCGAAATAGTTTCCGATTAGTCTTCCTTGTGATTCGACTCGAGTCAGCTTATCGCCTACAATAGCTCCGTTCTCTTGCGGTCGTGCTTTTTATTTTAAAGCAAAAATGTTCGATTCAAACATTTTAAGTGTGGGGGAATTGATTTGTACATATTTGTATGTGATTTTCGTGTGCTTATGCATCGTATGTTGTGTGCTTTTAGGGTGTTTAGGTTTATCTTTTTATCGTTTTTCTTCCTTGTGATGTTTTTCGTCTAAGTTTGTGGTT
>BMAC01000075.1:1796941-1852433 GCA_014905375.1 Phtheirospermum japonicum
TCGATGCACTGCCTGTCGACGCATGCAGAATGTGTTTTTACTTTATTTTATATGAAATAATCTAATTTTGCTTTATTTTAGTGTTATAGCTCGAGACGACGAAGATTGGACGAGCAATGTACTCTGCTGACACTGGGTTACCCAGTGACCGAGTTCTGCCGACACTAGATGCCGACGCCTGCAACCTGCGCCCACGTCGATCGACGCACTGTCGATGCTTGGTTGATGCAAAGCTTCTGAAGCGTCGATCCTAGCTCCGTCAATCGACGCACTGCCTGTCGATGCGTGCAGCCTGTCCCACGTCGATCGACGAACCGTCGACGCTTGGTCGACGCAAAGCTTCTGCAGCGTCGATCCTAGCTCCGTCGATCGACGCACTGCCTATCGACGCGTACATCCTGGCCCGCGTCTATCGACGCACCGTCAATGCTCCGACAGTTTGAGCGGTTATTTTCGAAATTCTATAAAAAGTCGATGGTTTCTTTGTTTTGAGAGTGCTGGGACGAGGGGGAAAGGTCCAGAATAATGTAGAGAACCATCGGTTCATGCCACCTTTTGATTCAAGCATAATTCGAGTTTTATAGTTCGTTGGTTCGTCATTTCCAGTTCGTTCGTCATTCGAGTTTGTTTCTTGTCGCTGAAGATCGATGCAGAGCTCCTGATTTCTTAAGATCATAAGTGTTCCTGAACTCTGTTTAATTGCTTTCTGGACTTTGCTTTAGTTACCTTTGTATGTTAGTGTTTTTATTTCATTTGGAATAAATATGCTTGTACTTTGGTTTTGTTAAATTATTTGTAATCCTTTTACTGTCTTTCTCATTTTTAGTTTATGTTTATTTGCTTCAATAGTTTAGTTGTGATTCTCGTAGATTAATATTTCGATGCTTATGTACTTTCTCATTAAATGCTTTGTTTATGCTTGAGGATGGTTTTTATTAATGCTTATGTTCATGCTTTTGTGTAAATGCTTATTGAGGTTATATTGTTGATTATGTTTATGCTTGTTTGTTGAGGTTTACCATTCTAGTGTGTTTAGGGTCATTTAGAACCATCGGGATTGACAACCCCGATCGTGGAGATGATTCTGGCGTACTAGAACCCTCGTTTTCATAATCGTTTTTCAAGCTTTCTATCTTTATGCTTGTAGATTTTAGATTTCCTCAAACCATATTTGATCGAGTTTTTAGTTTAGTTTTTATTTTATTTTCTATGTATGTAAAATCGAACACCGAAATAGTTTCCGATTAGTCTTCCTTGTGATTCGACTCGAGTCACCTTATCGCCTACAATAGCTCCGTTCTCTTGCGGTCGTGCTTTTTATTTTAAAGCAAAAATGTTCGATTCAAACATTTTAAGTGTGGGGGAATTGATTTGTACATATTTGTATGTGATTTTCGTGTGCTTATGCATCGTATGCTGTGTGCTTTTAGGGTGTTTAGGTTTATCTTTTTATCGTTTTTCTTCGTTGTGATATTTTTCGTCTAAGTTTGTGGTTAATGTGTTTTTACTTTATTTTATTTGAAATAATCTAATTTTGCTTTATTTTAGTGTTATAGCTCGAGACGACGAAGATTGTACGAGCAATGTACTATGCTGACACTGGGTTACCCAGTGCCCGAGTCCTGCCGACACTAGCTGCCGACACCTGCAACCTGCGCCCGTGTCGATCGACGTACCGTCGACGCTTGGTCGACGCAAAGCTTCTGAAGCGTCGATCCTAGCTCAATCGATCGACGCACTACCTGTCGACGCGTGGAGCCTGGCCCACGTTGATCGACACACCTTGGTCAACGCAAAGCTTCTAAAGCGTCAATACTAGCTCCGTCGATCGACGCACTGCCTGTCGATGCGTGCAGCCTGGCCCGCGTCTATCGACGCACCGCCGACACTTCGGCAGTTTGAGTGGTTATTATCGAAATTCTATAAAAAGCCAATGGTTTCTTCGTTTTGATAGTGCTGGGACAAGGGGGAAAGGTCCAGAATAATGTAGAGAACCCTCGGTTCGTGCCACCTTTTGATTCAAGCATAATTCGAGTTTTATAGTTCGTTGATTCGTCATTTCCAGTTCATTCGTCGTTCGAGTTTGTTTCTTGTCGCTGAAGATCGATGGAGTGCTCCTGATTTCTTAAGATCATAAGTGTTCCTGAACTCTGGTTAATTGCTTTCTTGACTTTGCTTTAGTTACCTTTGTACGTTAGTGTTGTTATATCATTTGGAATAAAAATGCTTGTAATTTGGTTTTGTTAAATTAGTTGTAATCCTTTTACCGTCTTTCTCATTTTTTGTTTATGTTTATTTGCTTCAATAGTTTAGTTGTGATTCTCGTAGATTAGTATTTCGATGCTTATGTATTTTCTCATTGCATGCTTTGTTTATTCTTGAGGATGGTTTTTATTAATGCTTATGTTCATGCTTTGGTGCAAATGCTTATTGAGGTTATATTGTTGATTATGTTTATGCTTGTTGGTTGAGATTTATCGTTCTAGTGTGCTTAGGGTCATTTAGAACCATCGGGATTGACAACCCCGATCGTGGAGATGATTCCGGCGCACTAGAACCCTCGTTTTCATAATCGTTTTTGAAGCTTTCAATCTTTATGCTCGTAGATGTTAGAACTCCTCAAACCATATTTGATCGAGTGTTTAGTTTAGTTTTTATTTTATTTTCTATGTATGTAAAATCGAACACCGAAATAGTTTCTGATTAGTCTTCCTTGTGATTCGACTTGAGTCAGCTTATCGCCTACAATAGCTCCGTTCTCTTGCGGACGAGCTTTTTATTTTAAAGCGAAAAAGTTCGATTCAAAAATTTGGCGCCGTTTCCGGGGAATTGACAAAGGCTGTCCAAAAATGTTTGTTCAAATATGTTTAGTTTAGTTTGTTTAAGTTTTATTTATTCTTTATCTCAACTGTTTTAATTGTTTGTTAGTGAATGCAAGGACGTAGGTCCTTTGGTGGCAAAATAGTACTTTTGATCAACAACATTCACCGGGTAAATCGAACAAGATTAATGTCGATAGCAGAATCATCGATGGCTTCATCCGGAATAAATACTACGGAACCAAACCAGACGGAAACTCGAGATGAACAAAATAACATACCCAATCCACCACCGTTTAATCAAGATCATTTCAATCATCACGTTAACAATCAAGGCATGCAACTAAATCAACAGCAAATGCCTTATTTCTTTCATCAACAATAGTTCAATCAACAACAACAATATCATCCTTGAGGACCGCACATACCATTTAACAGGCCGTTTCATCAACATGAGCCTCAACCGGCTCGTATGCATGAATTTGCTCGACCCGTGATTGGCCCATCTACATCATGCATTCGTTTAGGCCCAGCGGCCCGAGATTATGAGCTCAAGGCCATTCATTTCAATATTTTGCCTTCCTTTTACGGGCGTTTACATGAGGATCCGATAACCTTCATTCGGAAATTTTACTCGATTATTCAAACATTTCCTTTGCAAGGACTTAATGAAGATCAGTTGAAGATGAGATGTTTTCCGTATACGTTAAAGGATAAGGCGGAGACTTGGTTTTTGTCGTTGGAGCCCGACTCTCTTACAAATTGGGATATGGTGTACGATCGTTTCATGGGGAAATATTTTTCAAATCAAACGACGGCTTAACTCCGAGTGAAGTTAGCGTCATTCAAAAATATAGAAGGCGAAATGTTTCACTAAGCTTGGGAGAAATTTAAAGAATTGTTGACACAATGCCCACATCATCATTATCAACCCGAGCTCGTCAATCAATTCTTTTATGATGGGCTTATTCTTACATTTCATTATATGGTGGACAATGCAGCAGGGGGAGAGATTGGATCACGTACCGCTCAAGAAGTATGGGACATTTGCGAGTCGATAAGTTATAATTCTCAGCAGAAAAGCTCGCAATCGAAGAGGGTAGCTGTACATGAGATCGAGATGGCATATGACGATTCCCATAGACTTGATGAGTTAATGAGGTAGGTGACCTCTTTGCAAACTCAAAACACGCTTTTATCTCAAGGCATCTCTTCTTCACAAGAGACGTGTGGCATTTATGGTGTGTATGGACATGGCGCGAATTTATGTCAAGTAGTGTTCGAGCAGGTTGATGGAACCAATGAACAAGCACTCGCTATTCAAGGTTATCAAGCAAATCAAGACGGGCAGGGGTATCAAAAATATAACTCACGCAACAATAAACCTAATTGGTGGAGAGATCATCCAAGTTTCTCATGGTCAAATCCTAATAATGCGGCGAATCCGATACCGAACCAAAGGCCACAAAATAACTTTGTTCCCCAACAACCATATCAACAACAATGGGGACAGGGTCAATTTTCATTCTCAACTCGACCAATGCATCAATCACAACCGCAAGGACAAGGTCAAGTACCATTTCTTCCACATCCGCAGGGGTAAATTCAAGTACCATTGCCTCCACCACCACCGACTCAAGCACCCATTTCACCAACACTCGAGGAGACTTTGTGTACGTTTATGCAATGCACTGAGTCAAATCTGCTGCGTAATGACAAACGGATGGATAAGCTTGAGACAGCCCTTGGCCAACTTGCCAAGCAAGTGGGAAAGAACGAGCAAGGGAAGTTTCCGAGCCAATCCTCACAAGCCCAAGCAGTCACAGTGCTTCGGAGTGGCCGTGTTGTGGATAATAAAGTTGCATCTCCCGATGTGATTTCTAATGGCGGAAACAGCAACTCGAATGTGAACAAAGGCGAGGAAACGACTTTCACCAAGTCACCGGATAATGTTGAAAAGGACGTGGAGCCTAAAGAGACTCTTCACAAGGCTTCTAATCCGTATCAACCTCCCATTCCTTATCCAAGTCGTCTTTGAGGAGAAAAGTAAGATAAGCAATTTCTTGACCTTTACAATACGCTTTCCAAGGTTAATGTAAATTTACCTTTGCTTGATGTTATAGGAAACGTTCCCGCATATGTCAAGTTTTTCAAAGACTTGGCATCCAAAAAAAGAAAATTTTCTGAAAATGAAAAAGTTAGTATTTCAAATGCGGCGAGCGTAATTTTAGGAAGTCCTCTTCCCCCGAAAGAAAGTGACCCTGGGAGTTTTTGTATAAAAATCACTTTAGAAAATGGTAAAGAAACTCGGGGTATGCTTGACCTTGGGGCGGGGATCAATTTGATGCCTTCGTCTATTTTTGAGAAGTTTGACTTAGGTACACTCAAACCGATGAGGATGAGAATCCAACTAGCCGACCGATCGGTTTGTTACACTACAAAAAAATCCGGCAATTCTGGCGGATATGCTGACGGGCAATAAGCCGTCAGCAATGCTGACGGAAATACTGGCGGAAAAAAATGCCAGCGGGTTTACTGACGGCCATGGCCGTCAGCATATATACCCATCAGTATCCCCTCAGGGAAAGAGCGGGAAACTATCCCGCTTAATTATCCTGACGGTCTTGCCCGTCAGGATATAATTTTTAATTAAAAAAAAATAAAAAAATATATGCTGACGACCCTTGCCCGTCAGAATTATTAAATAAAAATTAAAAAAAAAGCTGACGGGCAAGCCGTCAGCAATTTATTTAAAATATAATTTATAATATTATAATTATAATACATATAAAATAATATTATATATTTATAATTTAATTTATTATTTATAAAATAAAATATATAATTATATTAATTATTTGTAAATATAATATAATATAAATTATACATTTATAAATATAATATAATATAATAATTATATATTTATAAATAATATTATATATTTATAAAAATAATATATTATTATTAATATACAATATATAATAAATATATATTTCAAATAATATATATTTATAATTATTTATATAATAAATATATATATATATATATATATATAAATATATATATATATATATATTATTTATTTATAAATATATTTATAATAATATTATGCATTTATATATTATTATTCATAAATATAATCTACATTTATAAATATAATAATTAATTATAATTATACTTATAACTTAATTTATATATCTAATATATATTAAAAGTATATAATCTTTTCATATGTAATCGACTTGGCGAGACGGTAACACCACTCCTCTATTTGCAAGAGGTCTGGGGTTCGAATCCCACCCATGCCACATGTGGGGAATTAAATTCTCCTGCGGGCTGGGCTAGGCCCACCCAGTTTTTTTTTTTATAATATTTTAAAAATGCTGACGGGCTTGACCCGCCAGCAATACTGACGGGCCAGCCCGTCAGCATTTATAAAATTAAAAAAAAAAAGGGGGGGAAATACTGACGGGAAGTATTACTGACGGCCGATGCCCGTCAGCAGGCCGTCAGTATTTCTGACGGATACATTAAAGCCGTCAGGATACTGGAATCCTGACGACAAAAATGCTGACGGCCATTTTCCGTCAGGAGGCCGTCAGTATTCCCTATACTGACGGAATCCTAACGGATTTGGCCGTCAGCATTGCCGGATTTTTTTGTAGTCCCACGAGGGATTGTTGAAGATGTGTTGGTGCAAGTTGGGAGTTTAATTGTGCCTGTTGATTTTGTGATTCTTGATGTGAGAGATGTTTAAGATGATAACCGGGAGCATACGATTTTGTTGGGACGCCCTTTCATGGCTACGACAAATACATTGATTGACGTGAAGAACGGAAGCATGACTTTGTCCGTTTTGGACGAGTCGGTCACATTTTCCATTCATGATTTCCATGCTACCCCATCATCGTCAATGAATGCCGACTATTCGTCTGTTGATTCCATCGAGCCAATTATACAAAGTGAATTTGAAGATGAGCCCGAGGAGGACAATTAGTCCGAGCAAAATTCTGAGGGCATAATTGACCTTTTTGAGGTTGGTGATGAAAAGCAAGATGTCGAACCAAAATCCGAGCTTAAGCCACTTCCTAATCATCTCAAGTACGTCTATCTTGAGGAGGGTGAAAAGAAGACGGTGATTATTTTTGCCGAGCTGACGCATGAAGAAGAGGATGCTTTGATCAAAGTTCTTAAAAAATTTCAAGGAGCGATTGGTTGGAGTTTGGGGGATATCAAAGAAATCAGCCCGGCCACGTGCATGCATCACATTGTGTTAGAAGAAGTGCAAAGTCGATTCGGGAGGGTCAGCTCCGTTTGAACCCTACTTTGATGGAGGTTGTGAAGAAGGAAATTTATAAGTTGATCGACGAAGGGATCATCTTCACTGCACCCAATAGCGAATGGGTGAGCCCCGTCCATGTTGTGCCAAAGAAGGGCAGAATCAAGATCATTAAGAATGACAAAGGGGAAATTATGCCGACACGGTTGACTACGTGATGGCGGATGTGTACAAATTTCCGAAAACTTAATGCTTCCACACGGAAGGATCATTTCCCACTTCCTTTCATCGACCAATTACTTGATAAGTTGGCCGGACACCAGTATTATTGTTTCTCGATGGGTTGTCCGGATACTATCAAGTTGCCATTGCGCCGGAGGATAAAAAAAAAGACGACATTTACTTGTCCATTTGGGACCTTTGCTTTCTGGAGGATGCCTTTCGGACTATGCAACGCACTGACAACTTTCCAACGCTGCATGCTTTCTATTTTCACGGACATGATAGACGAATTTCTTGAGGTATTCATGGATGACTTTTCAGTTTTTGGTTCTTCTTTTGCTTCATGTCTTGAAAATTTGTCTAAAGAACTTGAACGTTGTTTAGATAGTCATTTAACGTTAAGTTGGGAAAAAAGTCATTTCATGGTTAGACGTGGTATTTTACTTGGTCATGTTGTGTCGAGTCATGGTTTGGAGGTCGACAAGGCCAAGGTTGATGTTATTGAAAGTTTGCCGATATTGTTAACTTTATTGCTTGTGGCTACTTGAGTGCCAATTTATCCTTCCAGGAGAGGAAGAGATTTCTTTCTAAGTGTAGGGATTATTTTTGGGATGACCCATTTCTGTTTCGGTTCGGGAAGGATGGACTTATTTGAAGATGCATTCCCGAGGAAGAACAACAGAGTATTCTCTCATTTTGCCATGATCAGCAGTGTGGAGGCCATTTTGGAGGTCAGAAGACGGCTTACAAGGTCCTCCAATCCGGGTTTTATTGACCTTGGCTATTTAGAGATACGCATGAGTTCGCTAAGACATGTGATCGATGCCAGCGCTTGGGAAACATTGGCAAACGGGACGAGATGCCGCAAACGAGCAATTTAGTTTTGGAGATTTTCGATGTGTGGGGCATCGATTTTATGGGACCATTTCCGGCATCATTTGGATATGAATATATATTGGTTGCCGTTGACTATGTTTCCAAGTGGGTCGAGGCTATTCCTATAAGAATGTGTGATGCAAGAGTCGTGCTCAAGTTCATTCAAGAGCATATTTTTTGGTAGGTTTGGATTTCCGCGGGCGATCATTAGTGATGGGGGTGCACATTTTTGTAATCGGTCTTTTGAGAAATTGATGGCAAAATACGGGGTGAAGCACAAGGTGGCCATGGCGTATCATCTACAAATGTCGGGCCAAGTGGAGACGAGTAATAGACAAATCAAAAAAATTCTGGAAAAAACCGTTCAGCTGAGTCTCAAAGATTGGTCGGCCAAGCTTGTCGATGCTTTATGGGCCTATCGAACGGTGTACAAAAATGTTTTGGGAACCAGCCCTTACCGAATGGTGTTTGGTAAAGCGTGTCTTCTTCCGGTGGAGTTGGAACATCGGGCATATTGGGCAATTCGTGCGGTGAATTTTGACTTGACACAAGCTGGTAATCAGCGAGGATTGCAATTGGAGGAACTCGATGAAATTCGAAATGAGGCTTACGACAACGCAGACATCTACAAAAAGAAGGTTAAAGCATATCACGACAAGAAGATTATTAACAAAGATATCCGAGTTGGCATGCATGTGTTGTTGTTTAATTCTCGCCTCCGTTTATTCCCCGGGAAACTCAAATCACGTTGGAGTGGCCCATTCCTTGTTACCGAAGTTTTCCCATATGGAGCCGTGCGTTTGGTCAATGAGATGACCAAAGAAAGTTTTCAAGTGAACGGCCATCGTGTGAAGCCGTACTTTCAAGGTTCAAAGTTGCTTCAAGAAAAGGAGATTGTGACTCTCGTTGACCCTTATTTGGCATAGAGGGAGACTTCGTCAATCTAAGTGACGTTAAACAAGCGCTTCTTGGGAGGCAACCCAAGTCTTTCAAATTATTGTTTTTTGTGTGTTTTTTTTGCTTATTGTTTGTTTCAGGTTCCCTTCATTATTAAGGCCCATGGATGATTTTCGACATCGACTCTTTACCACAAGCACGAATTCAGGGACGTCTCTCTTTCTCTTCCTTTTACCATACTTTGTTTAATTTTTCATTTTATACAATGTGGACATTGTATGAGCTAAGTGGGGGGGGAGGGAGGTTATCCTTTGGTTAGTAATTGTTTGTATGCTTTTTTGTGGTTGATTTGAGTTGTGTGTATTGATATTGACTGGAACCTTGACGAAGTGACGTGGTTAGATGCTTTGGTTAGGATATTTAGACTTTCGCTCGAGTAATAGTGTAATTGTGGGGAATGACGTGTAACTAATCTATGAAGTGTCTTGTCTTCTGTTTTATTCTTGTTTCGTTCCAAAGAGTCTAATACTCTTTACAAGCCCCGATTTCAGTTAACCTCTATAGGACTTTATGTAATTTTTCTTTTTATTTTGGAGACGTTAAAACTCCACGTGCGATATTGAAGAATGTTATCAGTTGCACTTAGCAACATAAGATTGGAGTCAATGAACTCTCGTTGTTGATTGATGTAAATTATGTTCATTTTGTACCTTATCTCTATGTGTACTCATAAAAATATATATATATAAAAAGAAATAAAAAGAAAAAGAAATAAAATGAGAAAAAGAAAAAGAGAAAAATAAGTACAAGAAGAGAAAACCTTGTACAAGTTGAGTTTTTATTTTTATATTTTTATTTCTTAGATTGTATTGTTAAAGATGTGTATAGATGAATGGGCTAGTCGGGTGACGATTTAGCGGTTTGAGCAGGGATAGACTTTGGCCGAGGCATGGATGGGTGACGTACATGGAAGTCAACTCGTTACTTTTAGGTGTTCGGAAGCTAGTATAAATCTCTTATCTCAACGTTATCGTGTCGTCCTTTTAGTTGAGTTTTTAGTCGATATAATGCATTAACTTCTTGAATCATATGGATGCATTAGTAATTAAGTCATCGGGTAATTAGATTTTCCTTGTCTACGTCTAGATTAGATTTTACTTGAGGACAAGCAAAAAACTAAGTGTGGGGGGGTTGATTTGTACATATTTGTATGTGATTTTCATGTGTTTTTGCATTGTATGTTGTGTGCTTTTAGGGTGTTTATGTTTATCTTTTTATCGTTTTTCTTCCTTTTGATGTTTTTCGTCTCGTTTGGTGTTTAATGTGTTTTTACTTTATTTTATATGAAATAATCTAATTTGGCTTTATTTTAGTGTTATAGCTCGAGACGACGAAGATTGGACGAGCAATGTACTGTGCTGACACTGGGTTACCCAGTGTCCGAGTCCTGCCGACACTAGCTGCCGACGCCCGCAACCTGCGCCCTCGTCGATCGACGCACCGTAGACGCAAAGCTTCTGAAGGGTCAATCCTAGCTCCGTCGATCGACGCACTGCCTATCGATGCGTGCAGCCTGGCCCGCATCGATCGACGCACCATGGACGTTTGGTCGACGCAAAGCTTCTGAAGCATCGATCCTAGCTCTGTCGATCGACGCACTGTCTGTCAACGCATGCAGCCTGCGCCGCGTCGGTCAACGCACCGTCGACGCACCTGCGGTTGAGCGGTTTTTGTTGGAGAAATCTATAAATACCGGTGGTTTTCTTCATTTAAGGATCAGATTTTTGAGGGGTAAGGTCCTATAACATCCAGATACTCAAGCCCCTTCCATTTCACATTTGAATTGAAGATTTCGTTCGAAGATCACGTCGAAGTCTCTATGTTTATCATCGTTTATGGTCATCGTTCGTTGCTGAAGTTTGAATGATTGCTGTTTTCCATATGAACTATAAGTCTTTCGAATTTGTAATTTTCTTTTGGATTTGGATTCAAGTTTTAATGCTATTAGACTCGTTTTAGTTTAACAATTTTATAATGTTTAATTCGCTAGTTTAATTATGTTGCTTTCTTGTTTCTAAATTTTAAATTCTAAGATCTGGTGTTTTTAGCTATTTTCAATGATCAATTAGGTTTTTAATTATGTTCAATTAGGTTTAATTTAATAATTGCATGTTTAGTTTTGAATTCGTAGTTGTAGAACCTTTCAAATAAATGGATCGTGTGTTTAATTATAGAATCGTTGAACAAACGTTTATAGACGCTGATTGTAATTCCTCGTGATTCGACTCGAATCAGCTTATCGCATACAATAGCTCCGTTCTCTTGCGGACGAGCTTTTCATTTTTAAAGCAAAAAAGTTCGATTCAGTTTACAGTATAGATATATTGGATCTTAAAGATTTTAAAACTTCCGCTGCACAAGTATAGTGTTCGTCTCTATGAATTTCAACAAGTACTTTTCAAAACAAATATTTTGTTATGGTTCTACTATAATTGTGATTTTCTTAAATTATTTTGTAATTAGTTGGGAGAAAATTCTCATAATGAAGAAACTTTGGGAAGAAGTAGGTATAGATTAGAGTAGAGAGAAAAGTGAGGAAAGGAAAATGACTCATTTAACTACTTCCTCCCATCCCCATGTTCACCATCCCTACATATAACAAAAATGTGGCAGGACAACTTAATTCAAAATCACCAAAATCATCCTAACTCTAAAATAAACCCACACTTGGGCTTCAACAATAAAACGATTAATTCCCTCGGTCCAGCAGTAATTAATTAATTCATCTATCCATCCCAGCAGCAATTAATTATTTAATCCATCTAGCCCAAACTTCGGATCGGTCCACATGCTCGCTTTCTTCCTTCTCCCTTTCAGATTTATGTTCACGCCCCGTTTGTACATTTTTCAAGATTCCATTTTTATCATTCCCCTCTTCTAATTTAGGGTTCATCCCTGTCCTAAATTTATCTCTTTCCATTGATAAACCCATGTTCATGACAATACCCCTCGTTCAATAGATCCTTGACCCGAAGGATCGAAATTGGGAAATTTTTTTTTGAATAAACTCCAAATCTTCCCAAGTAGCCTCGTGAGGAGTGTAATTCACCCATTGGACCAAAATCTGTACAATTCAACCCCCTTCCTGGTGATGGCGCACGTATCCAGGACGGCGAGTGGCTCCACCTGAAATCCCCTATGGGTGTGGTAGCCGGCAGATTAGTGGTGGTGGATGCGCCCGGTCCAACCTTCAATTTGAGCAAGGAGACGTGGAACACCGGGTGTATGCGTGACCCCTCCGACAGATCTAATCGATAAGACACCTTTCCTAGTTTTTCTGTAATTGTGAATGGACCATAGTATTTAGAGGTCAATTTGAGACTCTTGCTGATTGAAATTGAATTATGTCTAAAAGGCTTTAATTTCAAAAAAAATTGTCCCCAATTTCAAAATTGCGTTCTTGTCTATGCCTGTCTGCATACATTTGCATCTGTTATTGTGCCTGTAACAAGTCGTCTCTGATTATGTGCTTAGCTGATTCTCTCTTATTTATCAACTGTTTAGTATCCTCATCTAGACTGCCCACATACTGCCCCACTGACCTCAATGTTAGGGTGTACCCATATAGTGCCTCAAAAGGAGTAGTTTTCAAACTTGTTTGGTAATTTTTGTTGTACCAGAACTCAGCTAGGGCTAACCATTTAACCCAATTTTTTGGATTGTTATGCACCATGTACCTAAGATAATTTTCTAGGCACTGATTGACCCTTTCAGTCTGACCATCAGTTTGGGGGTGATAAGCAGTTGACATATTCAACTCTACCCCCCATAATTTAAAATAGCTCCTTCCAAAATGAACTGGTAAAAATCTTGTCCCTCTCTGAAACAATGTGTAGTGGCTAATTCGCCCTGAAAATTTCGCCAAGAACACCTGCTCCTTTCCCTGAGAATATCCCGACCTGCTCTAACAAAAACACGTTAAAAAGGACCACCGGGGGTTTTCCGGTGGAAACCTCTCCAATGCTTAAGTCAGTTAAGAGTTTTAGATCAGAATAATCAAAATCAGAAGAAGAGTGCTTAGAATTCCATACCTCTCTCAGCCTTGGGGCTGAGGTATTTATAGTTTTCGCTAAGTGGGGCCTTTACGAGACCCCGAAAATAGAACCCACGAATCTTGGGCCGTTATTCAGGCTGACCTGACCAAGAAGCCTCTGTAAAGGATAGGCCAGTTCTATCATCAAGTTCTCCAAGTTCCTGACCTGATCTCGTGAAACCTTATCCAAGGATTTAAATTAGGTCAGGATAATTCTCATCAAGCTATAGGCTCGTCCTCTGCCTCATCTTTCTACTCCTAAGGCCTCAGCAGAACTCACCCCCAACTAGGTCTGTCAGAGAGGGCTATCATATAGGATGTTTTGACCAGATCATCCCACTCTGCGAAATTAGAGGTTTAGCTCAATCACCTTATATCTCCCAGTTTCCCTGACTTGAATAAGAAAGACTCTCCCTTGAGCTATGTACCCAGGTCAGGATCAATCCTCTTAGGTCATGCATCCAGCTCATCTCGTTTTTTCTTTCCTTCAGAGATAGAGTAACAACTCAGGTCATCCCAACCAGCCTTCTCAAGTTATTTTCCTATGCCTTTTGATCTCCCCAGTTCGGTCATATTTATGTCGTATCAACTAGTACCCACCCCCCCCCCCCCCCCCCCACCAAGGATTTCGCCTCAAGCGATTGAGATTTTCTACACGCCTTTTCAAGTCCTTCGTTCAGTCATACAGCAAATGCACAAATCCCGCCAAAATCGCCTTTTAAATCAGGTCGTATCTTTAAGGGAGATCTGTACCGTCTCGTATCCCACCCTCAACAGTTGAGATCCCTAATATGTCCTGACAAATACTATACCTTCGACACGCATTAAATGCATGGATCCCATCAAATCTCCTTTTTTTTTAAAGCTTATTTTCAAAACTTATCTTTTCCCTTTCTCCTGCGACTCACTTTCCCATTTTCATTTTTCATTTTCACCAAGCAGTTGTTCCTTCTCTAATTTGTAGTTTTCTTCCTATCCACCAAGCCAAGCACTTTTCTGGTCTCCTTCATAGCTAGGTACTCTTCCTATCTCCGATTTTTTCGATTTTGTCTACTCAATCATCTTCTTCCTCTTCTTTTCACTTGAACTCAGCTCCTCCCTCGCCTGCGCCAACATCCCCTTCCTCTCCAAATCCTTCCAGCGAACGTCCTCTCTATATTCCGGGATGCGCCGATAACCTCTGTCCTTAGCATCAAAACAGTGGAGGGGTTGAGGTCAAAATTTAACTTTCCTGAGGAGTTTCCCATAGTTAACCCAGACGCTGGCGAGATGTCTGACCAGGCACCGGCCGATCATCTGACCTTCTTTGTCGACAAATTCCAGGTCGGGTTGCATCTTCCAATCAATCCCCTCATACTAGAAATCGCTCGTATGTACAGAATCCCGGTAAAACAGTTTGTCCAAAATTCCTTTAGGATAATTATAGGTTATAACTTATCCAAGCGATACGCTGGGCTTACTACCACAGCGAAGACATTCCACTCGTTATTTCAGGCCAAGAGTTCTTCTTCTGGCCACTTTTTTTACTTATGCGCCCGCGCCAGTGTCCGTTTTTTAACCGGTGGTCCTTCCTCCAACAAGGCTTGGAGGAAGAAGTTCTTCTTTGTACATTTCTCTAGTGACTGGGTCTTTCCCCCCAAATCTATCGATCAACTCCCGCCTCAGGCTCACCTGCCCATGGGAGACAGATCTCCCCGCTCACAGAAAATTATTTCAACCCTAAACAAAAATGTCTTTCATTTGACCAAACATATCCTTCCTTTTGTTCTGGATTTTTCTAATTCCAAAGAAGAAATGGGTCCATTGACCCTAGAGATCAGTATATGAAAGAAAACTGCCCAGCTTCTCCTTTTTGCATACTTAGCGAGATGGTTTAACATCTAACTTGCTCTCTATATTTCCTTGCAGCCACCATGATGTAGAAGTTGTTAGAGGCTCAACAAGCTACCGTGGCCCCTAAGAAGAGATCTCTGGGAGAACTGACTACCAGACCAGCAGAGGCTGCTTAGCCTGAAAGGTCTGGGGCGCCAGAGGGGTCTACCTGCCTTGAGGTGGACTTCACACTCTAGTCTGACTCAAGGGACGAACAGGCGCGCCTTTCCCGAAAATGGACCAGGTTGGGAAGGGAGGTGGCCATATCGGGGGCCAAAGTGGTCAACCCCAATGCAACTCTGTTCACCAATACCTCCGTCCTGAACTTCTCCGGAGCAGTGGCTGTCCAGTTCATTCAAGGCCAATGCCCAACGTCAGATCGACAGACTCTGGACAAGTGAAGCGACCCAGAGTTAATTGAATCTCTTTTCCAGGATGAGGCTAGGGTATCTATCATTATTCTCTGGATATATTCTGTTTTATCATTACCGTTATCATTATTAACCTTACCATCTTTTATCAGACCGCAGCGAAGAGGTCCATTCTGGTTGCCCGCGCTAGGGGCTCCTTCATGAACGCTGATCTGGTCAAGGAGCATAACCTTCTGAAGGAAAAAGGGAAGAGACTAATGGCGCTCTGGAGGGAGAGAGGGGCTGAGCTGAAGAGGGTCAAGGTAGAATTGCTGACTGCCCAAGAAGGGGAGAAGGAGGCCAGCGCTGAGATGCATAGCCAAGTCGACGCAGCCCTGACAAAGGGTCGAGAGGAGGGGAGAACTGAGTTTCTCAATTCTGAGATTGGGCTCCTTCTCATCCAAACAACGAGTGAAGCTACTTAACAGGACTTCCTTGAATCGATGAACCTCTACAGACTCCTCGTGCCCATGGCCATAGTATATTTTCATCTTGGCCCGGACGCTTACGAGAAGTGGTCCAAGGAGAACCCTTCCACCCCTTATGACCGAAGCCAGCCAAATTAGGGAAACCCCGAGACTACAAGCTTCATATATGCTGCCGAATGGGACCGTATTCACAGACTTGGGCCTCCCAAACTTGCGGAACATGTTCTTAAGCTCTTTCATGCTACCTCTTCTCACCCAGGCCAGGATGTGACCTTGGCCTTATCTGCTTCTACTCCCTCCCCAACCTTTGCTGGTATGGGTGAGTTACCCGGTGGTGTGTCACCCAGCAACCTTCCTGAAGAGGATGCAGTGGAGTAGCTAGCGGGAGAGCTGGACGCCGAAGATTTTGGTGTTGCAGGCTAGGCTGGCTTGTTTTGTACTCTTATCTTCTGATCTGCTTTTTGAATGATCTGTATTTGAAACAAATTTTGTCTGTACTTTGAACAATCTATTGTTTTTTAATTTTAGGGTTTCCTTGATTTAAGGAAACCCTATAACTATTCTCTATGGATCACATGCCTTGGTTTTCTTCTATATATGTCTTTCCCCCATTATGCGTTTCACTATGGCTTCCTCATCTCTGATCGAAGAAGTAGAAATTCTAAAAAAGAAAAACATTTCCTCTTTTAATGAGAATTTTCAACTTTCTGAGGAGAATGCTCAACTTCGCGAAAAATTCTCTCAATTGCGTAAACTTTTAGAGAAGAAGAGAAGAAACGTCATTTGAAACGAGAATGGGCAGAGCTCCGCCGGCTCAACCATCAACTCCAGGAGGAAGGGGCTGATTTGCTTGAATCAGTGTGTCGATTGACCATCACTGCCGGTGAAGCTCACTCTGTGACCGAGCGAGCCGATAGGTACCCGCCAATGCCTTCACAAGACCGAGCGTGATATGTGGCGTATTCGACGTGTCCTCTCTTATAATAAGAGGATTTCCTCATCTCATCCATAATGTTCTCATAATTTAAGTTGGTGAATTTCTATGTTCTGCAATTTTCTGCAAACTTTCTTCTTCGATGTAGTTGTAATCAAATCTGCTGAGTTTAATAAAATTTTCGTATGTTTTCGAATATTTTTTCTTCACTCTTCTTGTAATGCGCATTTATCTTGGCCAAACCAGGCTCGAATACTCATCTCTTGATACCTTTGGTTTGATGATCTTAGGATGTGTATCTTTTATTGGCTAACTACAAAGGCTCACGGCCTTTACTGACGATCAGGCTAGTTTTGGAGCTCATATGCACTTAATTGATAGGTCAGGTTAGGGGTGTTCATCCCTTATACAATCGGGGGTTAGTAATTTTCTAGAAAACTAAATCAATCCTTTCAGGGCAGTCGCCCTTAGCCCGTCAAGGCTAGAAATTTTCTAACAATCAGGTCAGGATTACTGGGGCATTTGCCAAAAGCCTAACAACCGGGTTGAGATTTCTGGAGCATCCGCCTATGGCAGTCAGAGTGTAGAAATCTTTACTGCCATTTAGGTCAGGTCTCCGGGGCATCCGCCCTTAGCCAATCATGACTTAAAACTTTACTAACCATCAGGTCAGGAATCTTGGAGCATCCGCCCTTAGCCAATCACGGCTAAAAATTTCTCTAGCAATCAGGTCAGGAACTTTGGGGCATCCGCCCTTAGCCAATAAGGGCTAAAAATTTCTCTGACAATCAGGTCAGGAATTTCGGGGCATCCGTCCTTAGTCAATCAGGGCTAAGAAATTTCATTGACAATTAGGTCAGGAATTCTGGGGCATCCGCCCTTAGAAAATCAGGGCTAAAAATTTCTCTGAGAATCAGGTCAGGAGTTTTGGGGCATCCGCCCTTAGCCAATCAGGGCTAAAAATTTTGTCTGACAATCAGGTCAGGAATTTCGGGGCATCCGCCCTTAGCCAATCAGGGCTAAAAAACTTCTCTGAAAATCAGTTCAGGAATTTTGGGGCATCCTCCCTTAGCCAATCAGGGCTAAAAAACTTCTCTGACAATCTGGTCAAGAATTTTGGGGCATCCGCCCTTAGCCAATCTGGGCTAAAGATTTTCTCCGACAATCAGGTCAACTTGCAATGAAACATTTATATAAATAAGTTTCATGAAATAATCTTACACATAATACTTTCGTAAGTTCATTAAATTCCATGCTCGGGGTACTATGACTCCATCCATCTGTTCCAATTCGAAAGCCCCCCCTCCCCTGCAAAGACTTTCGTAACCTTATATGATCCTTGCCAAGTTGTACCTAGCTTCCCCTTGGTCTTCCCCAAGTCAGCTCGGTTCAAGACCAGGTCTCCTATCTGTAAGTGCCTATTTACTACTGATTTATTATAGTTCGACCTGATTCGTCCCCTCATGTGCTTCATCCTTACCGCAGCTCTCTCTCTCTCTTTTTTCCTCAATCAAATCAAGCGTGTCCTGTATCAGTTTCTCATTCTGGTTTATGTCAAAGCTTTGTATTTGGTGGGTCTCCATGATTATTTCCACAGGAATTACGGCATCCATGCCATATACTAGGCTAAATGGGGTTTCTCCAGTGCTTTCCTTGGGGTTGGTTCGATAAGCCCATAGAATCGAACTGAGCTCCTGTACCCATTTGCCTCCTAACCTTTCTAAACGTGCCTTAGTCCTTGAACCAGGATTCGGTTGGTCACCTCGACTTGGCCATTTTCTTGAGGGTGGTAGACAGATGTGAAATGTTGGTCTATCTTCATTTTAGTGCACCAGGCTCGAATCCGAACTCCCATGAACTGCGTGCCATTATCTGACACCAAGATCCTTGGGACTCCAAACCGGCACACTACATCCTTCCATAAGAATCCCATTAATGCCTCCTCCATAATCTTTGCCAAGGCTTCAGCCTCCACCCACTTGCTGAAATAATCAATGGTCACGATTAGGAATTTCTTCTTGGCGGGGGCTGTGGGGAAAGGTCCAACCAGGTCTATCCCCCACTTGGCAAAGGGGCAGGGAGAGCTCATTGTCATGAGCTCTTCTACAGGCCGATGCACTAGGGGTGAGTTCTTCTGGCACCTGTCACATCTCCTGACAAAGTCCTCTGCCTCTTTTCTTAACTGTGGCTAAAAATAGCCAGCTCTCATGATCTTGCTTGATAGGGTTCTAGCACCCATGTGGTTGTCGCAGCACCCTTCGTGAATTTCTCTAAGGACATGGGTGCCTTCTTTTGGGCTTATGCACCATAAAAGAGGTTGTCCAAAATCTCTTCTGAACAGTTCTCCCTTTATCAAGCAAAAATGAGATGACCCGATTCTTACCTTCGCTACCTCTTTACTATTACCACGTAGCTCTCCCTTCTCTAGATATACCGTAATAGGGGAGTGCCAGTCTTTTTCTTCTTCTAGTGTGTGTACCTCCTCCTCTCCAAACTCCCGATGCGCCATTAATAAAGTGAGGGAAAAAAAATTCTTTGCCACCTGTACTTGTAGCGTTTTTATGGTTTGCAACCTAATGTTTTTTTTGTTGTTATTAACAACCCAAAGTATGTGGATTTTTCTCTTTGAAACCTTCAGGCTATTTTTCAATCAAAAAATGGTTGAATCAAATCAAGTAAACCTCATGCCTCATCACCAATTATTATGTTGGGCAGTATTTTCATGTTTTTAGAATGAGGCATGAGGTTTACGTGCTTCGATTCAACCATTTTTTGAATGAAAAATAGCCTGAAGGTTGCAAAGAGAAAAACCCGCATACTTTGGGTTGTTAATAACAACAAAGAAAACATTAGGTTGCAAACCATAAAAACGCTACAAGTACAGGTGGAAAAGAGTTTTCTTCCCATAAAGTGATTACACTTTCTTGGCAATCCATTGCCGAGCTGGCTACCTTAGCCAGGTAATCTGCTCGGCCGTTTTATTCTCTGGGGATTTGGTGGATGGTCAAAGCATCCGTGGTGTTGGACAGCTCCCAAGATTGAGCTAGATATTTTTGCATGTGCTCTTCCCTTGTTTCAAATTCTCCATTTTATCTTCTTGCATAAAAGTTGTGAATCCACCCGTGCGTATATTCGCTCTGCCCCCAATTCCTTTGCCATCTGAACTCCTCTCAGCAGAGCCTCATACTCCGCTGTGTTATTGGATAAGGAATAGTTCATCCGTACTGCATATTTTATGGTCACACCTTCCGGGTCTATTAATACTATTCTTGCACCACAACCCAAGTTGCCTACCGAGCCGTCCGTGTAGATCGTCCACTCTTTCTTCTCCTCTGGAGAGCTGGTCATCTCTTGCATAAAGTCGGGAAATTCCTAGGCTTTGATGGCTGTTCGTGCTTCGAAATTGATATCAAACTCGCTGAGCTCAATTATCCATTTCACTAGACGCTCTGAGGCTTCCGGTTTATCCATGATTGCTTTTAGGGGTAGGTTGGTTCTGACCACTATGTTGTGCGAAAGAAAATAAGGACAGAGCTTACGAGCTGTCCCGACCAGATCTAGCATGGCTCGTTCTATCTCCACATACCGGAGCTCGGCATCATGTAACACCTTGCTCCAGTAATACACCAGTTTTTTCACCTTGCTTTCTTCTCTAATTAGGACCGTACTCACAACTTGCTTTCCTACAGATAAGTACAGAATCAAAGATTCCCCCTGAACTGGCTTGTTAAGCAATGACATGCCGGCCAGATGTTCTTTCAACTTTTGAAATGCCTTCTGGCATTCTTTGTCCCATTGAGATCAAGCCTTCTTTCGCAGGGCTCGAGAAAATGGTAAGCTCTTCTCTGCTGAGCGTGAAATAAACCTGCTCAGGGCTGCTATCCATCCTGTTAGACATTTCATTTCTTTGATGGCTTTAACCTTCTCTGGATTGGCCTCTATCCCCCTCTCCGTGACCATATACCCAAGGAACTTTCTAGCCCTTACCCCGAATGCGCACTTCTTGGGGTTGAGCTTCATTTTGTACTCTCTCAGGGTATCAAAAGTTTCCTTTAGGTCATCGATGTGCGAGGCTATTTTTGCGCTTTTAACCAGCATGTCGTCCACATATACTTCCATATTTCGTCTGAGCTGAGCCTTGAACATTTTATCCACCAGTCGCTGATATGTGGCGCCTGCATTCTTGAGCCTTAAATGGCATGACCACATAGCTATAAGTTCCTCTTGGGGTTATGAAACTAACCCGTTTCCAGTCTTCCTCAGCCAACCTGATCTGGTGATATCCTTGCGAGGCGTCCACCATACTTAACAGTTCACAACCTGATGTGGAATCCACCAGCTGGACTATCCTGGGCAGCGGGTAGTGGTCCATGGGACAGTCGCGATTCAAGTCTCTGAAATCTAAACACATTCGCCAATCGTCCTGAGTCTTTGGTACCAACACTGTGTTAGAGAGCCATTATGGGAATTGTATTTCCTGAATATACTTGGCCTGCAACAATTTCTCTACCTCTGCCTCAATAATAGCTTCCTTCTCAGGACCAAAATTGTGTTTCCTCTATTTCACTGGCTTCATCGTGGGGCTGATGTTGAGGTGATGCTCAGCTACGCCCGGGTCTATCCCTACTAAATCTTGGGGAGACCAGGCAAAGATGTCTTCATTGTTCCTCAAAAACGCCACTAGCTCTACCAAAGCATCCGGACTCAGGGTCCTTCCTATACGCAGGACTCGACTGTCATCTTCTGGGATTACCTCTACTGACATCAGGTTCTCCTCCCGCCGAGTTAGCTCAGTTCTGGCTTCCTCTAATCTTGCCCTTTTGCATCGCCTCTCCTCTTCATTGCGCCGAACACTCTCCACATACGTCTGTCATGACGTATATTGGTCACCACGAACTTCACCCACTCCATCCTGAGCAAGGAACTTCAGCTTCATGTGATAAACAAATATTACTACCTGAATCTGGCTTAGAGATGGCTGACCCAACATGACATTATACGAGGAGGGTGCGTCCACTATTAAAAACCGCACCTACCTGGTATGCCTAAACGGGTCATCCCCTATCGTGACCAGGAGTTTCACTGCTCTAATGGGTCTCAGGGCTCCCCCTGCAAAGTATACCAGCGAGGTTGTGACCTCTTCTAACTCCACATTTAAGTTCAGCTTCCAAAAGCAATCATCTTACATAATATCTGCTGACCTTCCTGTGTCAACAAAGACTGTCGCACGTTGTAGTTAGCAACGATAGCTGTTATGACCAGGGCATCCATGTGTGGGGCTAGGATACCGTTCTCATCTTCCGACCCAAAGCAAATATTCAGACTCGGTGCTAACTGTCCAACTTCACGTGTTCTTCTAGTAAGGTCTTTCGCAGCCCGTACATAATTGTTCTGGGTTCGCCGGGAATGCTCATCCTATTCACCTCATGTAATCATCAGAATTTCGCTTCACACTTACTGAGATTGGCTCTCCTTCTGTGTACTCGTACACCTACCACTTCGTCCCTGTCTGGTCTAGTATTGGTCCTTTTTATAGGATTTAGATCTGAAACCTTCCCTCTTTGCTCGCACAAGCTCCTTGAGGTTTCCTGCTTGCACCATTTGTTTTATCTCGTCCTTCAAATGGGTGCACTCATCTGTATCGTTCCCGTATTCATTGTGATATCTTCAGAATCGATCATATTTCTCCTTTCTTGGTTTATAAGAATACGTTCTGGGTCACTCGAGATCAGGATGCCGCTCAATGGCCTGCAGAATTTCTCTTTGAGGTGAAGCCAAAGGTGTATACCTATCAAACCGAGGATGACCTCCTATCAGATCATCCTTGGGTTTCTTTATTGGTGTCCTATATTCCTTTTCAGGTCATTCCCTCCGCTTCTGTCCATCGTCTTTTATCTTCAAGGCCTCTTCGAGGTGGATGTACTTTTCTGCTCTCTCCAAGAGCTCTCCAAATTTCAGTGATGGCTTAACTACTAATGATTGGAAGAGTTCCCCCTTCCTGAGCCCTTGAGCCAAAGCATTGACCAAGAGATCTTCATATGCTGAAGGCACTTCCAATTTGGCATTTGTAAACCGCTTGATATATCCACGCAGGCTTTTTCTTTCTTTTTGCTTCAAACTGAATAGTTCTAGCGGCGAGAGTGGGGGGGTGGGGGTGGGGGGGAAGCAGTTGGCTAAACCAGAGCTGGGATGATTTTGTGAATGTCGTGGGAAAGACCCAGCACATGACAGCATCTGAAAATTTATGCAAGGTAGCCGCGATCTCGAATCAACTCAAGTGATCCCACGAGTCCGTTGTCCCATTATATTCAAAGCCCACAAATCGATAAGAGGCCGGCAGATCATCGCACATGACGGCCTCTATGAAAGGGGTGCTTCTCCGTGCTTGGCCTGCACCCGTGCCTGCCATCTTTCGTTTAACTTCCCTGGCCTCTCTCTGCAGATTCTTCATCTGCTAAGTGAGGACTGGGTTGGTTTTACCTGAGGTGTCACTATCTGAGGAAAAAAAGCTCTCCTCCTCTTCTTGGGCGGGAACTCTGGCCATGCACTAAGTAGTTTAGTGTGGCTCGGTTTCTGGCGGCTGGGTTACATTGGAAGGTGGTGATGAAAGTTCGGCGAATTTTTTCTCCACAGCCACCTCCACTGCCTTGCCGATGAGATCAGATAATTGCCACAGAAAGGAATCATTCAGCGATCCTCCTTCGGCCAACGGGGCTCCTCCTGGAGGGGGTTGCGCTGTGCTCGGCCTGGTTGCTGACGATGGTCCTTCTGTCTCTGGCATGCCCGTTGGCGTAGCAGAACTTGGTGTTCCACCCAGCTCCGCCACTAGGTTTTGCCTGAGTCCATCTGATGCAATGCTTCTCTCTCACGTCTTAGCTTTGTCCAACCTTCCCACAGACGGCGCCAATTGTTTCGCCCTGAAAATTTCACCAAGAAAACCTGCTCCTTTCCTTGATAATATCCCGATCTTCTCCAACAAAAATACGTTAGAAAGGACCACCGGGGGTATTCCGGTGTAAACCTCTCCGATGCTTAAGTCAGTTAAGTGTTTTAGATCAGAATAAGCAAAATCAGTAGAACAATAATGTCATACCTCTCTCAGCCTTGGGGCTGAGGTATTTATAGTTTTTGCCAAGTGGGGCCTTTCCGAGATCCCAGAAACAAAACCCGAGAATCTTGGGCCGTTATTCAGGCTGACCTGACCAAGTAGCTTCCGTAAAGGACAGGCCAGTTCTATCATCAAGTTCTCCAAGTTCCTGACCTAATCTCGCGAAAAGTTATTCAAGGCTTCAAATCAGGTCTGGACAATTCTCATCAAGATATAGGCTCATTCTCTACCTCATCTTTATACTCCTAAGGCCTCAGCTCAACTCGCCCCCATCCAGGTCTGTCAGAGTAGGCTGTCGTATAGGATGTTTTGACCAGATCATCCCATTCTGGGAAATTAGAGGTTTATCTCAATCACCATAGATCTCCCGGTTTTCCTAACTTGAACAGGATACACCCTCTTTTGAGCTATGTACCTAGGTCAGGATCAGTCCTCTTAGGCCATGCATCCAACTCATCCCATTTTTCCTTTCCTTCAGGGATAGAGTAACAACTCAGGTCATCCCAACTAGCCTTCTCAAGTTATTCTTCTATGCCTTTTGATCTCCAGGTCGGGCATATTTATGTCGTATCAGTGGCGATCCACGTAAATTGTAAATGGTGTCAAGGAATAGGTTAGCCACAGTGAGGATAGTGAAAGGGTATGATAGGGCAGAAAAATGTGCATACTTTGTTAGCCTGTCTATAATTACCAGGATAACATCCTTCCCTTGTGATTTGGGCAACCCTTAGATAAAATCCATGGAAATGTGGCTTCAGGCCTGTTTAGGAATAGGAGGTGGTTCCAATAATCCTGGATATCCCCCATGGTCTGGTTTATTTCTTTGGCATACCTCACACTCCTTTACCCACTTTTCAATGTCTATTTTCATGTTTGGCCAGTAGAATACCCTCTTTGTCCTCATTTAGGTGCCCAATACCCCTGAATGCTCCCCATAGGCAGAGTTATGCATGGCTGTCAGTACCACCCCCTAAGGTCCTGATCGTTCCCTACACACAGTCTGCCTTTATACCTTATGAGATCTCCCCATGATGGTAAATTCTGAGAGTGCAGTGGGGTCTAGGGTTTTAGCAACTATCACCTTCTGAAACAACTCATCATTAGTGTAGTTGTGAGCAACTTCCTTCATCCATTCTAGGGTAAGTGTAGTAATGGTAGCACATGTAACCTCATCTGGTTCTCTCCTTGGTAATGCATCATCTGCCCTGTTCTCCAGTCCCTTTTTATATTGTATCTCATAGTCCAAGCCTAGCAATCTGGTTATCCATTTTTGTTGAACTGGTGTAATCACCTTCTGATCCAACAAGTATTTGAGTGCTTGTTGGTCAGTCCTGATTATAAATTTCTTCCCATGTAACTAGTGTTTCCACCTTTGTACAGCCATGAGTACTTCTAAGAATTCCCTTTCATAAACAGATAGGGCTTGGTTTCCAGGACATAACATCTTGATCATGAATGCCAGGGGTCTTCCATCTTGCATCAGCACTGCACCCACCCCTTTTCCACTTGCATCAATTTCCAACATAAATTTCTTTGAAAAATCTGGTAAGGCTAAGACAGGGGCTATTGCCATAGCTTATTTTAGCCTCTAAAAGGCTGAATGTGCCTCTCCATTCCACCCAAATTTTTCTTTTCTCAAAAGATTAGTCAGAGGTCTACTCATAACACCATACCCCTTGATAAACTTCCTATAATACCCAGCCAAGCCTAAAAATCCCCTGAGTTGTTTTACTGTCTTAGAGTAGGCCATAGGACCATACTTTTTATCTTTTGGGGGTCAGCGGATACCCCTTTTTGGGAAATAATGTGCCCCAAATATCCAATTTCGTCTTTTTCAAAGATGCACTTGCTACTCTTAGCATATAATTGGTTTTCCCTTAGTAATACTAATAATTCCTCCAAGTGTTCCAAATGGTCTTCCCAACTTTTGTTGTACACTAGGATGTCATCAAAAAACACCAAGACACTCTTTCTGAGCTGCCCTCTAATGACTTTGTTCATGAGTGATTGAAAGGTGGCAGAGGCATTGCACAGCCCAAAAGGCATGACTAGGAATTCATAGTAGCCATTGTGGGTTCTGAAAGTAGTTAGGAATCGGTGCTCTGGATTCATTAGGATTTGAAAATAGCCATTCCTTAGGTCAATTTTTGAGAAATACCTTGCTCCATTTAGTTCATCCAGTAACTCATCAATAATAGGGATAGGGTAGTCATGTTTGACCGTAAGCCCATTTAGATACCTGTAATCAACACATAACCTCCATGTTTCATCTTTCTTTTTCACCAAAATCACAGGAGATGCAAAAGGGCTTTTGCTATCTTGTATAATCCCTGCATCCAACATGTCTTTAGCCAATTGCTCAATAGTCTCCTTATGATCATGTGTTATCCTGTAGGGATATTGATGTTAGGGAGCGCTTTCTGATTTTAGGATGATGATCTGATGCTCAATGCCTCTCCTGGTGGTAATCTCTTGGTTCTTCAAAGACATCCTTGTATTTTTCTAATAGTGCCCCCATGCCATCATTAGGTTCTTGGTCTTCCTTGGTAATAGTTACCAAGTAAGCTTCTTCCACCTGAGCACACTCTTCATCATGCACCAACTTGTATAGGGAAAGCCCAGAAATGAACTTGCATTCTGCTATAGAAGTCATGGCTTGAATCCTAACCTTCTTGCCTCTTAATGTGACTGTAAAAGCCATTTTAGCATAGTCTAATTCAATAGGTGTGCAGGACTTGAGCCAATCTCCCCCTAGGATGAGGTCACACCCCTCATTCTGTAGTACACTCAAGGAATAACAAAACTGCTGCCCTTGCATTTCCCAACTGAAACTTTCCACACATTGATTACTCACCATATTATGGTTATTGCCACTTTCACAAGTAATAGCTTTACTAAACTGAGATGGCATCCTAACTGTTTTGCAGTTTTCTCTTGCATGAAACCCAGAGTGCTACCTGAGTCAATCAGTATGTGCAATTTGTTTTCCCCCAGCTTCCCAAACACCCTCATAGTAGTAACTCCATATTCCCCTGATATGGCATTGACAGACATTTGTACCTCATCCATGGTTTCAAGTATATAAGGGTTTGCTTCTTCTTCAGGTTGTAAGTAGGTGAGTTCTTATTCCTTAGTGATAATCATGTTGTTTATCATATTCTTGCACATGTGCCCTGGTATAAATCTTTATCACATTTGTAACATAACCCATTTTTTCCTTCTAGATGTCATTTCCCCAGTGGTTAGGAGTTTAGTTGGAGTTCTTAGTGGGTAATTGTGGTTTGATTTTTGTGTACCAAAACCTGTGTTATCTGTGTTTTTGTTGGGTGTGGTATTGGTAGTGTATCTGTTGGGGCCCTTCAGTTTTTTGGTAATGGATTCAAGAGTAATTATCGGCTTCCTGCCCAGATATACAACTTGTTGTATGGTATTAGGTTCAAACATGGTGATGAATGCTTGCACTTCCTCTGATAATCTACTAAAGAATCTAGCATCAAAATACTCCTTAGAATACCCTTGATTAAGGATAAGCATGCAGGCTTTTAGTTCTTCAAACTTCTCAACATACTCTGTATAGGACCCTGTGTGTTTAAGTTTGTTGAATTCAGCAATGATTTTAGCCTCCTTCAAATGGTCAAACCTGGCAGATATGATTTCTAAAAACTGGCCCCATGAAATGTCATTGTAGCTACTTTTAAAATTCTGATACCATTGGGCTGCTCTACCCTCAAAATGCACAGTTATGGTTACTTTATGGCTGTCTAGTATGAATGGCGTCAGTTTAAAATACCCATTACATTTGAGTATACATGATCTTGGATGTGTTCCATCAAAACGAGGGAATTCAATTTTTGGTGGTGGGGTAGCCATATGAGTACCTGGGTGTTCAATTTGGGACCTGTTTTTGGGTGTGTTTGATGATCTAAAACCTGTATCACTTGCAGGTGTGGAAAAAGAGTTTCCCAGAATAGACTCTCCTTCATCCTGGTTCTTTCCCTTGGATGAGTTGAGGAGCTGCATCTGGATGTTTGCTAAAGTAACTGTGAGGTGTTCCAGTTTGCTATTTAGATTTTGTGTTTGTTTTTGAATATTTGAATATCGATCTGACCTTATGTTTGAGATCTGTGCCTGTGTTTCTGAATTATTGCTTGTTATTTGCTCCTGCAACTTCATCTCTGATGCTTCTCTATTTTGGGATTCAGCCTGCAAGATCTGGTTCAAGTGTTTTTGAGTTTCTTGTTTATCCTTGAAACGGGTTATCTCAGCCATCTTTCCTAGGATCGGCAGCTCTGTATACCAAATGTTATGGTTCTACTATAATTGTAATTTTCTTAAATTATTCTTTAATTAATTTGGGAGCAAATTATCGTAATGAAGAAACTTGGGGTAGAAGTAGGGATAGATCAGAGGAGAGAGAAAAGTGAGGAAAGAAAAATGATTCATGTAATTGCTTCCTCCCATTCCCGTGTTCACCATCCCCACACCACGTAATTCAAAATGACCAAAATCACCCTAACTCTAAAATAAACCCACACTTGGGCTTCTACTTAATAAAACGATTAATTCCTCCGGCCCAGCAGTAATTAATTAATTCATCCATCCAGCCCAGCGGCGGTGGTCATAGTCCAGCCTAAACTTCGGATCGGTCCACGTGCCCGCTTTCTTCCTTCTCCCTTTCAAATTTATGTTCACGGCCCGTCTGTACATTTTTCAAGATTCCATTTTTATCATTCCCCTCTTCCAATTTAGGGTTCTTCCCCGTCCCAAATCCACCTCCTTCCATTGCTAAACCCATGTTCATGACATATTTACATTTTTGTTTTTTTGCATAGTTTTGAAAACAATGTCTATTTATCTTAAAGTACTCATTTTTAGTCTACAAGTATGTTGTCAATTTTGGTCACACGGAATTAACGATCACAAAAGAGTTGTTGCATTTGTGAGAATGCTTATCCGTTTGAATAACGTGGAACGGGCCTAATTCAACTCACTGGAAAGGATCGGATACAAAACCAATCCCTATGTTCTTGGCTTTCAGATAACAAGGCGGTTAATCTCCAAAATTCACGGTTCATATTCAAAGGATATATAGCAGTTATTAACGGTTAAAATGTTTTGACACAAAATCCGCAGAGTCAATCCCTCTTTTCACCATTCCTATATAATTGCTTCATCACAAACAATTATATTCCGTTCAAAATATTCCAACAATTTCTTCCTAAGCAATCATCTCTTACCTTGTAACGCTAATATTCTCAAGCATAAACCTTACTTTTCCTCCACTCCAACTTTCCAGGACCAAAATGCATGAACACATGCGTGCTCTATTAAATGTATACATGTTTTTGAATCATCAACTTATAATTTTAATATCTCCACTTCATGTTAATGCATAAATAGACAATGCCGATAATTTCAAGATTATTATGTAGTAGGATATCTATTAACCAGCCTGTTCGAGTTTTTGTCCGAAACTGGCACAAGAAAGCAATAAGCGTGACGTGGGAAAAACCCGAAAATGGCTGGACAAAATTAAACTACGACGGTTCGTGCAAGTGCAAAACCGGAAAATCGAGCATCGGTGGCATATTCCGAGACCATAACGCTAATTTTTTGCTCGGATATGCCGAGTCGATCGGGCAAAGCAACAGCACTATAGCCGAATTGGCCGCACTCGTAAGAGGCCTCGAGATCGTGTTGGAAAACGGGTGGAGCGATGTATGGTTCGAAGGCGATTCCAAGAGCCTAGTGGACATTATCGCGAAAAAGAAAAAAATCAGATGCCCGCAAGTGCAAATGCACGTGGCGCGTATAAATGTGATCGTGCCGGAAATAAAAAACTGCATGTTCACGCATACTTATCGGGAGGGGAATAGGGCTGCCGACAAGTTCGCACAGATGGGGCATCAACTGGCGACGCCTCGAATTTGGAGGCATGCACCTCCGGACGAGGTTCTGCGCATCGTGAACGAAGATGCCGAGGGCAAGACCATTTTACGAAAGAGATAGGACTGTTAGGCTTTTTTTGTGTGTGTGTGTGTTGTAGTCATAGCTATAATTGTGATTAATGTTGTCATTAGTAATTGGGTCACATAGGCATATGAAGCTATGTTATAACAGTTGATGTACATCTTGTTTATAGTTGCTTAATGATTTTTTTTTTTTAAGGCAATGCATCGAAAACTTGTTTCTCTGTTATAAATATGTACAAATGTTTGGTAAGTATCCAAGATAGGTATCATGTTTATTTGATTTGTTTTTGTTAGCTTTGGTCAATGTTTCTAAGAATGGTATTAGCCACCCGGACTTAGTAAAAAACTAGACCGGGCTCCAGTTCAATTTGGGTTTCAAAACATTGGCTTTGGTTTTGATAATTTATATCAGACATCAAAGTGCATAATGAATCCAATTTCATATCCAGCACTCACCTCATACCTACTACAAAAAAGCAAATAGACATCAATTTTAAATCGGTGTCTATCGATTAAAAAACTGATGTTAAAACGCCTGGTGTTAAAAGGGTGTAATTTTAACAGCGGTTCAAAACCGGTGTCTTTTCTTCAATAGACATTGGTTGGAAACCGATGTCTTTCATACAACAGACATCAGTTAAAATTCGATGTGAATTAACACAAAATATTGCTAAAGCTAGTGTTGTTTAAAAGTGGAACTTTTGATAACAGTTTAAAACCGATGTCGCCTCTATAATAGACTTGTCTTTTCTATTATAGAGATCAGTTTAAAAATGATGTTTGAGACAATCTCACAAATATTTAACATCGGTTTTTTGAATTGATGTCTTAGAAACCATTTTAAATTTAATTGTTTTATTAATTTAATAACATACTTGAAATAACGCATAAAAAATAAGTGAAGAAGATAAGCAAAATAAGTAAATAAATTAATAACATTAGCAATMRTTATTAGATCCAAATACAAAGCTCAAAATTTGCTACAAAAATAAGCAACCGTGACTTCTAATAATTATAAAAAATTACAAGGTTTGGTTTCTATAAGCCACAAAGTTTCAACTTCAACTACAATTCTACCAACCAATAAAAAATACAAATACTCAATCGATACCACCACCAATACACAATTCCACCATTCAACAAGAAGTCCATGACAGGATAGACAAAGAAACTCACCCTGCCAATATATATATATATAAGTGTTATACAAGTTTTGTACAATCTCAATAGCTAAAGGCTTGAAGGAGGAAAAGAAGAAAATAAAATAAAAGGCTACCTGATATGCATTCACAATGTTCCCTCATTCACAAGTAATTCTTGTACGTATCTGCCAATATAGAAACAAAACAAAACAATTCAGTTAGCATAGCTTTTCCCAGTAGTTTTATACCTCTTAAGAAACATTTCCATCAAAGGGGTAACCAATACCAAAATATAACACGCACCGCCCATTAGAACAAACTCTAAAACTTACAAATAGAAAAGTGTTAGACAATAAGATTTTTTGGGGAACACAAGCTGGGAGAAAGAATGAAAAATAACAGGAAAAAAAAAAACACTACATAATGTCAATGAAATAATTAGACAACCACTAGTTACCTGGACATCTTAAGGTCAGGACAAGAATGAAATGCTACATGGTATGTAGTCAACTGTTAAGTTATGGATCCAACACGACGATTAATATATTCAGTTGAAGAGAAACTGTACAATTCTTAAAATCATAAAACTTTCATCATTGTCACTTGTTTGATCAATCAGGATCCATCCTTTATTTTGCTCATCAAGCGCAATAATCTTATGAGAATTAAAGAATCAATGTTGTAATAAGAATTTATACAAAGTTGATTTATGATTATTTATAATCAATTAGGTATGTCTGATGATGCACCATACCAGGTAACACAGAAAAATTGTAGTGCGGCGTCCTCGGCCAGCAGCCTTACAGTGAACATATGTAGTTTTGCCGCAAAGTGCATTATCTAAAAAAAATATTGAAAAAAAATAAGAAATTTGACAAAAAAAAAAGCAAAAGAATGAAACCAATTGAGATATTTTGTTATCTATCTGAATATAAACTTCGAGAATCAAACTTACCATGGATAAATTCTACGGCTTGGGATATATCCCCATGCGACGGAGCAAAAAGATAGTCTCTGGTAGGAATCACCAAATGCTCAATTTTATGGTCCTATAAATAAAAGGCATAATATATTAACAAAAAAAAAACACTTTGCATTTACTTATGTAAAACTTAACGTGCCGTAAATAAATAAATTTTTTTACAAAAGGAAACTTGAGATATTCATAAAAAAGATATACATGAAATAATATAATGATTAAATTATTCTTACGTGATATAATGACGTCGGGACTAAAGACTCGTACAGTTCATTCAAGGTAACGACGCCACTTACACCAAGAGCACGTCAATGGGAAATGGAACAGCTCCTAGCAAAACATACTGCCAAAAAGAGAAATAATAATTCATTAAGTTTTTATTGCAAGATCAAGTCCAAGAGTGATTTAGTCTAATAAATCATAAAATATATATACATGATTAGTGTATAACTTAAATCTTCGGTTTTCTGGGAATAACAAGCTAACTTCATGATATTATATTTTTATTTTTTTTGGGATAAAAAGACTTGTTTTAGGAGGATTCTAGGAACTTTCCCTAAAGGTCACGACATTTTAACAACTGACATTAAAAGAAACATATAAAACAACCGGAAAATAATCGGAATATTGTCCGCACTCGTAGCTTTACAGCTTTTGATGACGCCACCAAGTAATAATTCCACCGCCAAAAAATAATTTATTTTTCTTAAATAATAATCATAGCACAGAGAACTGAGTCATGCTTCCTAGTCATCTATCACTTAAATGACACTATTGATACTATCAGAATGAATATCAAGAAACTCAAGACTTTCTTACAAATTACAATAGAAAAAGAGTTTGATTAGTAAAATCCAGACCCAACCAAAAATACCACACAAAGATCAAAAAACATTCAAGGGAAAAAAACCTCAATTTGAGTATATTCAGAAAAATAGCAGTTGCATTGCTGAAATCATGCCATCTTAAATGAGCATTTTTCAGGTCAATCTCGACAAATAAATATAAGGAGTTGAGTTACCAGCTTCACAGTTCAGAAAACCAGCAGCTCAAAATCTACAGTCTCATTCAGACAAGAGAAAGTTCGCCAGCAGGTATAGATCTCTTCACAAGCTTAGCCCACGACTCATTCATTTCCGTGATAACCGAACTTGTTAGCCAGTTTCCCATCAGGAATCTTGTAGTCTCTAAACCAATCCCTGATTGAAGTAAGAGTTCCCGAAAAAATGCTTTTCAACATCATCAACGTCATAACAAGGTTAGCCTCTTGGATCATCTAATGAGATCTAAATTATTTTCCAGTCAAGTCCCCCTTCATCAATCATCGCCAAAGCAGCCAAGGGCTTCACTTTCAACACCACCAAATGAAAATATTTGTATTACTATATAAGTAGATATCTCGACTTACATCCAATATAGGTATATAAGTAGATATATACCCATTGCCATACGTACTATAGCAGTATAGTTTGCTATATCTACAAAATGAAAATATTTTTAGCCACATTCAAGGTATAAGACCGTATATAGAGCACATATTAATATAAAAAGTAATAATACCACACACCATATGTAATTTTTCAAAATATTATTGGTTTATCCTTGTTTCATATACTTTAGAAAAGACTATAACCCTAAAAGAAGAATTTATCGACAAGCTGGAAACTATGACGGGTAATATCATGCCTAAAAACTTATCGACCACATACATGTTAATCATATCATTCAATGACGTGTTTTCTTAGTGATCATAATGTTTTATATTCATGTCTTCTATAATTATCCAACAAATGTGAAAATGGTTCCACCATTTTTTTTAAGTTTACACTGCATACTGTCCGTAAGCTCCCAGCTCTACTTGTTTACAACAGAGTGTTTTTTTTTTATTGCCTTATAAATATCCCTACAAAAGCACAAATACATGTTATGGTAGAGATGAAGCCAATTGTACTAACATTTTTCATCAATCTAACAATCTTACCTTAGTGACCATCTCATAGTGATCTAACACTGTAAAAACAAGCACTGATCATATCTAAAGGACCATACATATTTGTACTTTTCATATTGCATTATAATTTAATGTCAAGAAGTCAATTCTAAATGTTTACTTATAAGTATAATTCCCAATAGCAGCAGAATCACGCAAGTCATAGTTACTTGTATAAAGGAAGAACATGAAAATGATCTATATTGTTCCTTTAATAGCTACACTTTCAGTAGAATAGCAACGCAAAGAATTTTAAATTTCTGAAAGCAAATGAAAAAAAAGATTAACTTATAACCAAAAGTAGTAGACAATAAATATTCAATGTGCAGACGCTTACTTTCAACTTTCTTGCACGCGTATTGCTCTACTTTCACTATCTACCTATATAGTTTTTCGGATATGTTATAGTTCGAGATATTACACATCGGCACTACATATATAGTAATACATTTTGCAGATATCTACTTATATAGTAATTACTATATAATAATACATATATGTTATAGTTCAAGATATTCACTATCATTCATGCAGCTCTACCCGTCATCATCCTCACGTTCATGACCAGTAGCAATCGGCACTACATCCTCTACTCTTTTAATCACATTCACTATCATACATATACAAAATAACCCTTTAAAATATACCAACAAAAAGACTTCAGATCACATACATATATATGCACAAAAACATTAATTCATAAGAACTTCAACACGTAAAAAAAAAAATTAAAAAAAAAAGATGCATAAAATGAAGAACAGTAGAAAAGAAATGGTAAATACTCTTTTTTATTATTAGTAGATGAAAAATCCTTCTGCAAAGATGCTGTTGTAGCATACGACTTAGCAAGAGTCGAGATTTGAGCTAAATGTTTGTGCAAACTATTTTCTACTGAAATATCCTTTACATAATAACCAGCCTGTAGCAATGCAGTTCAAAAGTGAGATATAGTATATTAGAGCCACAAAAAGTAGAATTAAGTAATTAATCAGTAAGGGGCATTTGAAATTTGCAAGGATCTGCAAGGATGAGAATTCGCGGAGATGATGATCAAAGTGGGCGAGTTAGAGAGAAGGGGGAAATTAATAAATATGATATTATATGGTTCTGAAGAGAGAATTATTCCAAAATTAAATATGGACGGTCGGGCCTTACCTTCCGGTGTGGTGAAAACAGGGATAGGTTGGGAGAGATCCAAAATCAAACATTCGGGCTTGGGCTTTGGTTTCACAGCAATGAAAATCCAGGGCTTTAGTTCCTTGGGACGCTTAGGCTCCGGCGGTGTCTCAGCTTCTGGCAGAGGAATTTGCTTGAGGCAGTGTAGGTCTGGAAACAAGAAGAAAATAAAGGGATATGGTTCGGCGTGAAAAAACGCAGGGAGATAATTATAGAGAGCGGCGGGAGAGATGTATTTTCGCGGTCGAAATTTTGTTTAATGTTTTTTGAAATTGATGTAACAACTGAAAATTGTTATTTTTTAAATTAATTGACATCAATTTATATTGGAATTTTTCTTTTTTTAAAATTAATTATAACACCAGTTTTAAAACTGATGTATAAAAACTGATGTCAAATCATAAGAAAGTTTACAAATAAACATCGGTTTTTAAAAACTGATGTAATAACAGATGTTTATTTTTTGTATTTTAGTTTTAAGACTTCAGTTTAAAAAAAACGATGTCTATTGTCAAAAGAATATACTTATATAACACCAGTTTTTTAAGAAAACGGTGTTAAAAGCAAAAAGACACCAGAATGGCCAAAAAAACGATATCTTTTTAGTGATATCTATTACTATAAGATGGGTGATTATTATATAAATCTTTTAGGTAAGACAACTAAACATTCATCATGTTAAGTTTGAGTTGATTTGAATTTGTTTTTTATTAAAGATCTTGGACACCAAAGAATCTGGTTTAGTAATAAGCCTCCATCCTTGCTTCCTAAGAGAGCCAAATTAAATTCACGTAGACGTCGAAAACCCAGGCCACCTTTTGATTTTTGACTACACGTATTATGCCAAGCAACCCATATTATTCCTCTCGAAAGTGCAATTGACCTCAAATCCGTAATAAGATCTGGACTTTTCTTCTTAGGGATCAAAACAATTATCGTGTCATTTAAAGCTTCCGGAAAAGAATAAGATCTAAGAAAGTGTAAACAAGCTGCATTAAGATCATGACCAGCCATCTCCCAAAAATTTTGGTAGAAAGCAGGATTATATTGCATAAAATACCAAAAAATATATGGGTTGAAATTTTGTTTAATAAAACATATATTTTTTTGGGCCCCCAATTATGGGAGGCCTAGGCATTGGCCTTGGGCTACTTGCCCAAGACTCGGCCCAGGATTTATGATGCATTACATGATATTTTTAAGAACACTTGAATGGTTTTTCAGAACTGATATTCTCACTGTATAAAGAATTTCGACGATGTAAAAACACTTGAATTGTACACCAGTTTGAGAAATGATATATTTGTTGTTCTGCAGATAATTCATTGTGCTGGCCGGCAAGGTGTCGCCCCAGTCACAATTTTGTAAGGATGGTAATGTCTTCTTGTATTATTCTTGAGATTGAGAGATTGGTTTGCATACCACTACTCAACAGAAAATAAGAGCTTTGATTTCGGCTAATGAAGAGATTGCGGTGATGAATAAGTGTTTGCGGACTTGGTAGTTTTATGACATTTTCCCAATTTCTCACGGTTATATTTGGGAAGTAATTCTGAGTCTCAACTAGTCAAATTATACAATGCACTGGTGTACCTGATTCTTTTCGTATGATAAAATATGCATGTTTTGTATAATAATATATGTGTTTTGTATGATGATATATGTATCAATGCAATGATATATGTAAGTTTTGTGCACATAATAATTTTGCCGATCGGATTTCGACGGCTACTCCGAGCTTACACTTTCCCATTTTGATGGTATAATGTGTGATGGTATACGACCATATGGGTGTTTTGTGCAATAGTATGTGAATATTATGTGCGATAATATATGGAGATATGTTAGCCTACGAATCTCGTCGATCGGATTTCGATGACCACTCGACAATGACCGATACACTTTTCCGCGTTGACTGAGTTATATTTTAGTAATAGTTGGTTTTAGGCCTGCAGGGTTAGGGTTAGGGTTATTTATCTATTTAAGTAGTTCATTGTCAATTGTTCGTTTTTGGATTTATTTTGGCGGCTATAAGTTGTGCAGGTTTACTTTCCGAGAAGATTCTTGCATTCTTATTTTGTTTCTCTACGTAATAATAATTTATTTTCTTTTGAGGGTATAATATTTCTTAGTTATTTGTTGATAATTTAACCTTTCCTCTATCGTATTCATCGTGTATGTTGAATATAAATGATGTGCGATAAATAATAATTTATAATTACGTATTCATTACTCGTTACTCGTATATTTATCACCCTCTTCTTATATATTCATTCGGTGCATGCATCATCCATCACGCGCGTTTGGTTGGTTTATATCTATTATTATTATTATTATTATTATTATTATTATTATTATTATTTGTAGGGGTGTGTTATTGGACCTAGGGATTTATAAGCTTTCGACGATTGACTCTGCGGGCTGAAAGGGAATAAAGTCAATAGTCGATTGTAGTAACTCTAGTTTTACGGTAGATAGAATAACTTTTTCATATTGATTCCCAGTGGAGTTCGTAGATGGAGTGAATACCTCCCAACAAGATTGATCTCTTTGGGGAGATAAGAAAAATAGAAGAGAAACAAACTAATTATAGAAATTTTTGTGTGAGTTTCGGGAATATCCTCATTCATAGGTTCGAAATCTACATCTATAAATTGAAAGGTCCGAATCCCTTTAACTACTCCGTCGAATAGCTCAACTGATGCCCACCCCACGCTGCGCACACGGGGGATAGCTGGGAATACCCCACTCAATAAAGATTGGGTGGGCCGGGATAGAGCGGAGTCCGTGATATGGGTTGATTGGTAAGACCCGTAATTTCAATATGAAAATCACTGAGCTACATTGCGAATTCAGTCCGTCTCCCGTTTGGGTCCGCTGACTTCACCAATTAGCTATAGTGTGACGTTAGATCGTGACAGAGACCTATGGTGTCCACATGGGCACTTTAGAATTTATGTTAATGCTATATGTAGCCAATGAGCTATTTGTCACGCCCGCTTGTTTCCTTGTGCAGAATCTCGAATTTGGCCTTGAGTAAGCTCATTTCTTACATAAAATAATCATGAATAGGGGTATAAAATGTTAGAAAATGTATGTACGTGTTAGAACTTGGTAGGAGTTGCATAGAATACCCTAGGAAAGACTTGCATAGAATTCTCTAAACATAAGGGGCTAACTAAGAAAGGTCAAATTGTATGATGGATAAGAAATCGATTATATAAAATGAATGAGTTCTAATTAAGAATTAGAGTGCCAAAAGTAAGACTATGTAATATGAATGAGGTTCTAATTAAGAATTACAGTACCAAAGCTAAGACGGAATTGGACGTAATTAATAAGGGTATGAAGAGTTAGAATAGGTGAGATTTCATTAGATACGAGAATTGAGCAGGTGAGATTTTATAAAGAGCAAATCTCCTGTGTGACGGCCACATGAATCATTTGTCATGTGACGGAATTCTATACCTATTCAGGCTTGGATTTGGTCCATCAAATTTGGTCGAATTAGACAGATTTAATGGGTTTGGGATTCCGTCATATGACAGAAGACCCGTGTGACCGTCACATTTGAGTCTTTGCCTTTTATAAATATGGGAATTGACCGATACATATATAATGTCAAAACAAAACTTCGGCATCAATTACTTCTCTTATTATTTCAAGTCTACTTGTAGTCAATCGGAGTCCGCGTGTTGAATTTCCATTTAAAGTTTTGATGTTTATAATTTTTTCCAGCGTTGATTCTGACCATCTCCAGTTATTATTTATCCTGAAATTTTTACCATTTATTTATATTATTATTTTGAGTCTACTTGAAAGATTTCAAATCAGTCGAAGTCCATTTGAATTGTTGAATCGTCAATCAAAATTCTGTTTTTTACATTTATTTCACATAGAAAATCAAAATTTTAGGCGTTGATTCTGGCCATCTCCCATGTTATTTTAATCTGAAGATCTTAACATTGATTTCTGATATCAGTTCCAGGCTATCTGCAAAATTTTGTGCAATTAAAGCCTGTTTGTCTCGTTGAATCGCCAGTCAATTTTTCAATTTACACAGGTTTTTTTTTGTTTTTTTTTTTCACAAAAAATCATGAATTTTCGGCTTCGATTCCGTCCATCTACAACGTCCGTTTAATTTGAATTTTTACATTGATTTATGTTATTATTTCGAGTCAGACCTAAGAAAACTCAAGTTAAGCGAATCAGTGTACCAAGAGATTAAATTACCCAGAAAAAAACATCCCCCAATAGTACTCTTTCTATCGACCACATCCCCAACCCAATCAGAATTAGTGTACCTACAAGTTCAGTACCAGTATCCTTTATGTACCACACACCTAGTTCAGTTGTACCAGCAATATACCTTAATATTCTTTTAACTGCTTTTAAGTGTGACTCTTTTGGATTAAATTGATATCTAGCACATAAGCACACACTATAAATAATATTTGGTTTACTTGCTGTCAAATACAACAAACTCCCTATCATACTTTTGTACATGGTGTTATCAATACCCTTACCAACATCGTCTCTCGACAGGTTCACAGTTTTGCCCAGTGGGGTTTTCTTGATGGTTTCACCTTCTAAACCAAACTTTTTAACTAAGTTCTTAGTATATTTAGTTTGGGAAAGGAAAATACCATCATCAAGTTGTTTGATTTGTAAACCAAGGATGTATGAGAGGTTACCTTCCATGCTCATCTCGAATGTATCGGACATTCGAGTGACAAACTCCTTGACCATCTGCTCGTTAATGGATTCAAAAATAATATCATCTACATAGATTTGGACGATTAAGATGTGCTTATTGGATTTAAGAAGAAACAAGGTTTTATCAACTTCCCCTCGTCTAAAGTTCAAATAAAGCAAATATTGAGTTAGCCTTTCATACCAAGCTCTAGGAGCTTGTTTTAAACCATAAAGAGCTTTTTTCAATTTTGAAACAAAATTTGATTTTTGAGGATTCACAAATTCTTTAGGTTGTTCAACATACACTTCTTCACTTAAGACACCATTTAAAAAAGCACACTTAATGTCCATTTGATGCAATAAAATCTTCATAT
Organism: Phtheirospermum japonicum; assembly: GCA_014905375.1. Taxonomy (NCBI): domain Eukaryota; kingdom Viridiplantae; phylum Streptophyta; class Magnoliopsida; order Lamiales; family Orobanchaceae; genus Phtheirospermum; species Phtheirospermum japonicum. The sequence continues at coordinate 1,837,208 of BMAC01000075.1, forward strand.
AATAAGCAACAGAAAGCAAAAGCCTTACCGACTCAATACGGGCAACCGGGGCAAAAGTTTCATCAAAATCGATTCCTTCAATTTGCGTATACCCTTGTGCAACCAGTCGAGTTTTGTTCCTCACAATGTTGCCTGCTTCATCAGTCTTGTTCTTGAATATCCACTTTGTTTCCGTCACGTGGGAATTTTCTGGTCGTGGTACTAAATCCCCAACATCGTTTTTGGCGAACTGGTCCAACTCTTCTTGCATTGCCCGAATCCAAAACTCATCCTTGAGCGCATCCTCCACTCGCTTGGGCTCCATTTTAGAAAGGTACAAAGATTCACGAATCTTAGAACAATTTGTAGACAGACACACGTACCTGACCATCTCCTTGAAATTAATTTGTCTCCGTCTTGTACTCCTTTCGTCTAAATCACCGATAATTTGGCCCCCGGGGTGGTTTTTCTGGATTGTGGATGGAATATCCCTCTGATGGAGATCAATGTGATCAGTTGGATCTTCTTCTTGTGAATCAGAATCTGATTCTACGGCGGCTTGGCTTGATGTCGGTTCTGATGTTGGTATCCCAGTATCAGCATTGGTATCAACATCACTCAACTCTCTGATTTCAGGACCTGCATCTTTATTTTGAATACCTGCACTATCATCTGAAGTAGGAGTGACATTTCCTTGAGGATTTTGAACATACACTAGGTCATTAACCTCAGTAGGTTTGACTCCACTCGTTAGATCATCGAACTTGACATTTACTGACTCAAGATTCAACAACCTATATGCATGACTATTTTGGGAATAATCCATGAAAATACACTTATCACTCTTTGAGTCCAGTTTAGTTAGGTGATTTCTATCGTTGAGCACATAGAAAATACATCCAAACACATGAAAATAGCTCAAGTTCAATTTTTTATCCATCAACAACTCATAGGGAGTAGCACATGACCCTGGTCTTAAATAAGCCCTTTTTGTAATATGACATGCAGTGTTCATTGCTTCAACCCATAAACATTTTGCTATGCTATTCAAGCATAGTTCTAGTTATTTCAGCGAGGGTCCTATTTTTACGTTCGGTTATGCCATTTTATTGTGGAGTAATAGATGAAAAAAACTCATGACTTATCCCTTCCGAAGTGCAGTATTTAGAGAAAGATGCATTTTCAAACTCTTTACCGTGATCAGTTCTAATCCTGCCAATGTTCACATTGAACCTTACACATAACTTCTTTGCAAGTTTTTTGAAAGTTTCAGAAGTTTCAAATTTTTCTTTTAGAAATTCTACCCAAGTGAACCTAGAAAAATCATCGACAATAACTAAAACATACATCTTACAACCAAGGCTCTTGACCTCAAGTGGACCCATGAAATCCATATGAAGGAGTTCAAAGAAAGAAGATGTAGTGAGACTTTGCTGGACTGGATGTGGTCTCTGACCTGCTTTCCTTTCTGGCACGCCTCGCATACAGGAATGATCTTGGTGTTTAGCTTAGGAAGCCCAATCACTGCTTCTTCTTTGGCCAACCTGTCCATCATCTTGTAGTTGACATGCCCCAGTTTATGATGCCACACCTCAGCATCACTTAGTTGAGATAACTTGCAAAAAGCATCACTGTTGATTTGATAACAATTATCTGAAGTCCGCTGTCCAATGAGGATACATGGACCATTCTCCTCATAGACTTCACACTTCTCACGGTTGAATTTGAGACTAAAGCCTCCGTCGCACAGTTGACTTATGCTGATCAAATTTGCAGTAACTCCTTCTACCAACAGCACATTTTCCAAGGTTACGACACTGGGAACATGGAGAGTTCCTTGGCCAACAATTTGGCCATTAACACCTCCACCGTATTTTACCTTTCCACCTCTAAATCTGACAATGTTGGAAAGAAGCTCCTCTGACCCAGTCATATGCTTGGAGCATCCGCTATCAAAATACCAGGCTCCAGGAACGTGGGACTTCAGGGAGGTATGGATCATATTGCACTTGACGTTATTTTTCTTGACCCAAACTTGTTTGAACCTGGTGTTGGTATAGATGTTGGTATGACGGAAACCAACATTGGATTTAGCAGCCGCATTAGTTCCCTGAAAGTGTCTTCTTTCACCAATGATTTTCCATCAGAAAGTCCGAATGTGTCCGGGCTCGCCACAATGATGGCACACGAACTGTCTTCTTCTCTTCTTGTACCTCTTGGGTGATTTTTGCTCTTGACTTGAGGAATGTGACGGCTGATTCGATTTATATCCAATTCCATGCTTCGAGGTTTCTGGGATGCTTATCTCTAAGATTTTATCAAGCTTCGCCTTGCCTTTGTTCAAATTTGATATGGTTCCTTGGACCTTTGTCAACTCGGTTTTCGTCTTTTCTAATTCAGCATCCTTCTTGGTAAGAGATGTTTCCAGACGGACAATTATATCAAGCTGATCATCCTTTTCTTTGGTCAGTTTTTCTACTTCTTTCACGAGATCCTTGACCTTGAGTACCTGTTTTCCCCAGATGACAAACAGTTGCTGGTGCTCAACACTCAGCAGCTCGTACTCCTTATGATAATCAGTAGTTTCAACATTCAATCATACAATGTTGGTTTCAAAGATATCAACATGGACGTCGTCGTCCCAAACAACATGGGTAAATAAGGATGGAACAGGTTCAGTTGACTCGGAATTACTGACATCCTCAGTGAAATCAGTAGTAACCATACTTTTCTTCCTAAGAGTGTTAGGACATTCATTTTTGTAGTGTCCCCTACCTTTACACTCATGACATTGCACCTCACTGAGTGGTCTCGTAGGGTTGGATGCGTTTGGAATTGAAGATGTGGACTGAGATCTGGGAAGAGCACGTCCAGTGAATTTTGGCGTGGACACCTGTGGCCTGGTCTTCGTATTTGAACCTCCAAGGCTATTCTTCTTCTTCAAGAAACTGTTGAAACGTTGGGTAACAAATGACAATTTGTCTTCACAAAGCGTAGTGAATTCCATCTTTTTCAGAATTTTATTGAAATCAAACTCCTCTTCATTTTCATCGTTGTCTGGATTAGTATAAGAGGAAAAGGCAACGTTCTTCTCTTTTGAGTTGGAACCAAGGTGTTCCATCTCATACTGCTTAAGGTTTATAACTAAGGTGTTGAACTCAATGTTATCAACATCTTTAAATTCTTCTATGACAACCACCTTCATATTGTATTTCTTCGTAATAGATCCCAGCAGTTTTCCTACAAGACGAGAGTTTGTTATTGCCTCACCAAGCTCTCTGCACTCGGCTGTGACGTCTGACAATCTAATGGCGTAGTCCATGATCGACTCCTTCTCATCCATTCTCATCGCTTCGAAAGTGAACATCAACATTCTCAACCTTGATTTATTCACGCTCGCATTTCCTTCACACACACTTTGGAGTGCATCCCATGCATCCTTTACTGATTCGTAGTTCTTGATGACTCGATAGTAGCTTGCATCTACATAGCTACACAAGGTATTGATGCATTTGGAATTCCAGTTTGCAGCAGCTGATTCCTCAGGAGTCCAATCTACTTCCTTTTTGGGAAAGGTATCGCCTTCCCCATCAGTAACACGTGGCTTTTCCCATCCAAGGAGGACGATTTTTCATACACGTTCGTCAATGCTTTTTAAGTGCCACCGCATCCTCTGTTTTCAGAGAGAATAGTTCTCCCTATTGAGAACCGGAGGCCTTGGGTTGCCTTGAGCATCCATAGTACCTAAAAAAAGGATCAGTACTTAAAAGGTTAAGTAACCCGCTCTAAATGCCAATTGTTGAATTGAAGGTTTATGGTTTTAAAATAAGTTTCAAATTTACGATGTTATTATCAATGTTAAACAACACTGACTACCAATATCGACCAGAGTAAAATAAAAATTATGCAGCGGAAATAAAAACTTAAAAACACGATATAACAAATTCAGTTCACAAGTAAAAGTACTTGCGAGTTTGGGTGTACAAATCCGAAAACTATATTATTTTCTTTTTTTTCGATCAATACAAACGTAATATATGAAAACTAAAGTATCAAAACACATGATACTAAATACTTGTCGCCTAGGTTGAACAAACTCTTTTCCGTTGGTCACACAACTTCGAATAACTTGTCGATCTCGATCAATGGCTCCAAGTAGTCTTCGTATTCTTCTCCTTGCTCGTGCGTCTTGCGTCTTCTGTGCAATAATCCCGTGCGTAAAAGTCGTCCCAAGTTTTAGAGTTCTTCTTGTCTTAAATAGACAATCCTAAAATTCTAAATTTGGTAAATAAGCATACTAAAATCTAGACACAATCTAGGAAAATAAAGTCCTATAAATAAACTAGGAAACACAATCTAAAGTTCCTAATTACTTTCGTACCTAAAAAAAGCAAATAACAAAATAGAAATTATTGTCAAAAAGAAATTCCTCAACACTATGAAACCTTGTTATCAATTTAAGAATTGTTTCTTTACATTGTAAATGAGGCTGATGATGCACAACACATCATTGCAAACTAGGAAACCTTGTTATCAATTTGCTAATGTTGGTGGAGGGTATCTGGGTTTTTTAGGTATTGCAAATGAAGCTGTAGAATTATTTGACTTGCAATCAAAAGAAAGCAAAATTGGTTTATTACCAAAACTCCAACTCAGCAACACTAAATCATTCAATTTGATTATGTTTGAAAGAAATTACCTCATACCAAACACGAAACTCAATTGTAATTTCATCCTTCATAAACTCATTATACAATCAAGCCTTTAACATTATTGCGCAGCAACTAAAAAGGATTAAATGGAGAAGCTTTTGGAGCATAGGGATATCAATCGACACCGACCGAGAAAAAGATTATCCAGCTTCGGCGCGTTCTCATATGAACTCATTGCAGGACCGAATAACAAACCTAAAGCCCGAATTGCAATCCTACTATTTCATCGTTGTTCACGTCACCTCTGGTCTGCCAATCGCAGCACCCCCGTCACCAGTCCGGCGAGCTTCATCTATACTGTCAAAAATAACTTAACATCAACAACAACTCACTCACAGTCTGCTACACAGAAAGCTACTTAAAGCCGACGAGACATTCCTAGTCCGATGCTCTTCAACCCTTCCGGGAGAATTCGCGCTGCCTGCGCGATACCATATGAAGATTGGGCATGGTTTTCCGTAGTATCAAAAGGGCTCGGGATGATGGAGAGAGCTCTCTGTGTTGATGAACGTGTGATGCAAACTTAAGACTAAATTGTCCTAATTTTGGACTAAAATAACTGGTTGTAAAAAATGATGGAAATATTATTCCTTTAATAAAATAAGATGTGTAATCTAGTTGGTAAAAATGCCTTCAAATATGTATTTATTAGTCATTTTTCATTAATGATGGTATGATACGAAGAGTTAATTCTATTAATTGATCCGGCGAACAAAGATAGTGCAATATAAATAGAATTTGAGGATTACAATTAAAAATCTTACTATTCCAAAAAAAAAAAAGTATAATCGGAAAACACTAACTAAATTAATAATTTATAAACTACCTATTTTTTAATTTGTCATATTGGGACGGAAGGAGAAATTATTTTCTTATCTAATTGTGTTTTTATTTTCTAATATAATAAAAGCAATTTAAAAAATGTTATCCTTCACCATTATTATATTTGTAATCAGTTCCATAAAAAGCTTCTCCTTGTAGAGTTTTTCAAGCATTACGGACAGTGCTCCAAGGAAAAAAAATAACTTTTCATAGTTCACTCAGAATTATTCCCAAAAATAAGCCGTCAGGGATTTGTTAAAATGTCATAAAACTACCAAATCAATCCCAAGAATGATACAAGACATCCTTACAAAATTGTGAATGGGGCTGGCCAGCACCATGAATTATTTGCAGAACAACAAAACACGTAATTTCGCGAAGTGATGTACAATTCAAGTGTTTTTACGTCGTCAAAATTCTTTATGCAGTAAAAATATCAGTTCTGAAAAACCATTCAAGGAGCCATGAGTCCTTCAATCGTATAAGAAAGTGATTTTGCCCAGTCGGCTTTCAGCAGCAACGTTTGCAGCGTATGCATCACATCGTAATCTGGATCGAGCTTCCGTTGCCAGCCCTATAAATAAACCCAAAATAATCAAAATTATTCCCCACAAAAACCCTTTGGATGGACATTTAATAAATACTTTTTAGAAAAGAAAATTGATATTTGTTTGTTCTGTGGCATTCAAGTGATTAATTAATTTAAAATTTAACAACAGACTACCTCAAGGACTAAAACAGTCACCATCACAGTGCAAACATTGCCATCAATATTCACTTTATGCCGTCGAACTTTCTCAAGTAGTTGCTCCATGCACTCAGCGGGATGAACCACATCTCCTTCTGGGGTCCCCCAAAAGTCAAACGACTCTTTCACTTCCTACAAGCAAAAAAGTCAGAGATACATGAGACCATCAACCATATAGAGTAAAATCAAAAATGGCAACAAAATAAGTGAAAACAAAAACTTGTGTCAGACCGCCGAACGGAATTCATTCTGTTCGACCGACATCACGAATGTTTTAGTCGATTTAGCAATTGTATGTTAACAATTTAAAAAATAATAATAATTAACATCTTGAATGTTTTTAGTCTATTTAGCAATTGTATTTTATTATGTTAGCAATTGTTTGTTAGTGTTCTCAATATTTTTTTTTTTAGGTTTCCAGTTTTTATGGTACTTTTTTTAGTTTTCAAGTTATTGAAGTTTTTTTTTTTTAGAGTTTTTTATTTTTTAATTTAGTTTCAGGGGACGATGTGATGGGTCAAGATGCCGCCTGACAAGAGTTTGCCTATAAATATCCCAATGATGTTCACCTGAATGAAGGCCTCTGGCTCTGGGCAGTTTTGTTTCCTCGATAACCTCAACGCGCTCTCTGCTGCAGTTTGGCCATCTCTACGAGCAACGGCTTTAAAAAACTCCACTAAATTAATCCGATCATTCTTAGAAAGTTCAGCAGTCATGCCCACATCAATGAACACAACATGAGGCTTGTCTTTGAAGAGCTTTTTACGAGATGACTTGCTCCGAGCTACACGAACAAGGATGTTCCCAGGATGCATGTCAGCGTGAACAAAGTTATCTACCTGACAAAGCATAATAACTACCCTTTACAATCATCGTACTTATCAACAACAAGAATAAATATATCATTCAATTAATTCATGCAAGATTTCTCAAAACTGACATATCACTTGTGCTTGGCAGTTAGAGGGTTGAACAAAAATTAGAGGTTTAGACCCAATTTAGAGGATTGACCACTCAAACCCTCTAATTGGGTTGTTTGGTAAACAAAGGTTTGGATTATCTTTTTGGGTCAAAATGTTGATTTTCCAAAAAAACAAAATAAAATAAAATAAAATTAGATAGATGAGAACTTGGCTAGAGAGGATTGCAAAAGTGGGCTGAAATGACTCTTCTGTCCTAAAGTTGCCAAAAATTACGCCCTTACCATACCAAGTTTAAATTTATTGATTTAAGAATTAAACATATTTGCAAATTAGCAACACAAGAAATTTGTATGTTTAACAATTTCAAATAATGACTAATCTTTTTTTTTAAATGTTGTTTTTAATTTAGTCAATAAATCGCCATAAAAATCCATATTAGAAATTACACAACAATAAATTGTGGAAATGTCCTTAGTGGTCATTTTACAAAATCAAACAGCTATTAGCTACAAGTTATTTACCAAACACTTCTATACAAACAAATAACTGCCATGTACTCAAATCCATAAATTATATGCTAACTTCTAAACAGGGCCCTTATCGACGAAAAATCAAAAATGAAAATTACAGATTAAAACAATAAATTTTATCTCATTGCCCTACAAAACATAATAAAATTGCTCTAATGAATCCCAAAACTCAACATCTTAAGCAAGTATTAAAATTCCTGTAGAGACATAATAATCACAAAAAGGAAGCAAAGTAGAGACTTTTAATCATAACGCGTGAGCCCAACAGCACGAATAAGCAAAAAAAGAAAACAAAAAAAAATAACAGGCCATAAAAGTTACCAGAAGCATCTTCAGCAGCGCATGCGTCCCGATATGAGCTAGAGCACTTTTAATCCGTTCGTTCCCCTCCAGCTCATCCACATAATGCGCCACACTCTCTCCGTGCTCAAATGTCTCCACCAAAACAGCCGGATGAACCAACGGATAAACGGGCTTCGGAAACGAAACGTCCCTCCAGCTACGGAAATTATATATGAAACGGCTCAAATGCGCAGCTTCCCGAGCAAGATCCACTTGTGACATCATGAAAACCGCAAATTGGGAAACACTCTCATCCAATCTCAGCCAATTTAGCGCGGGCACAAAATTCGAAATCTTGGCAACCACGTTAATTATCTCGAAATCCCTCTTTATAGACTCCCCAACCCCCGGATGCCTAACTTTCACCGCGACGAGCATGGGCTTGATCTGACGGCCACGGTACCTCGATCGCAAAGAGGCCCGATGAACTTGGGCGATGCTCCCGGACGCAACGGGCTCCTCCTCGAAGTCCTCGAAAATCTCGGTAAGTTTCCGACCAAAAGCCCGCTCGATCGTCTTCTTTGTGTAGGCGAAGCTGTGTTGAGGTGCCTTCATGTGAAGCTTCGATAATTCAGTGCATAAATCCCGAGGGAATAGATCGGGCCTTGTCGCGGCCCATTGGCCCCATTTTATGAAAGCTGGGCCCGCTCGTTCGAGTGTCCGATGGACGACCTGAAGCCATAATTTTCTAAAATTCGGCCCGAAACTATCCGCGAACGGGGCCATGACGACGCTTGGCGTGAACAGAAAAGCCAAATGAACAGCCCGAATCAACATAAAAATGCCTTGGAATATGGAGAATATTAATCTGGTGAAAAAGAGACGGCTATCTTGAGCGCCATTGTACATGGTACTCTTCGGGTGAACGATGACAGGGGCAGCCTGAGCATAAGCTAAGTGGGTCCCGCACATGAGAGCGAATATACCAGGAACGACTACGCAAGAACGGGTCAAACCCAAACTAACTGCCTGAGCGATTCTGTTAATAGGGAGACGAGTTGTGGGGTTATTACTATGTACAGACGCTCGTGCCAACCTCTTCAATGCGGTTTTGGCATGATGGGCTATGATGTTAATAGCTGGAACCGATGAGTAGCTTCGGAAGTGACTAGTGTAGAGATTTTTTCCGGTACGATTTGCGTTCCAAGCAAGTTTTGTGCTTGGAGATAAGTTGTGCGTGAAAATTTTGTTTTGTGCTCCATATTTGGTTCGGAAAGTTAGTGACGCTCGCTTGATAGCTCCAATTGTGAACAATCTGCAACCTCACCGATTATAAAATTTCCTAATAAGCTGCCCTAATACCAAATCTCAGTAAATTGAGATTATTAACAACAATTAGGGGGAAAAATAGGAATTGGAAAATAGGCATTTCTAATTATTCAAACGATGAAGGAAAATGACCAAAGGAAAAATAAGCAGGAATCAGAAACTAAAAACAGACGAGTAAGAAAAGGTTTATGTATATGGCATTTACGGACCTTGACATGGCGAAAGCTGGATTGCAGAGAAAAGGTGAGAGGCTAACGTGCGCAGGAGGTATACTGAGTTGCCGACGAGCATTTTCTAGCTGCTAATCGAGATTCAACCATATGGATCACAAACCATCCAACAATTCCAAAATTAGCTAACAATAAAAAACAATCAATAGCCGTTTGTTCCTCTACGGCATTACATAATACGTAAATCCTTGATTCATAAACAGATTAAGAAGAAAAATCATAAAAGCACAAGGAATATGAAATTTTTGTTAACCTAAGCGCAGGCGGCGAAAGATGAAACATATGATGACTATGATGAGGAAGAAGAATAAGCAGAGCCGGGTTGTGCGGAGCGGGTCGGGGCCCTGTGAGCCACGGTTCGGGAAGTAACTTGGGTTCGATTTGGCTCGTGAGGTTTACGCCTTTATGTGTGTGCGTGTTTCAGATTTCTTTGGAAATATCTTGCCTGAAAAGAAATTTAAGGGCGCGTTTGGTTCGGCTGAGAAAACAATTTAATGTAATCAAAACGATTTCTTTCAACCGAATAAACAAAACCGAATGAAACTGCAAACTACGACAACCCATAAACTGCAATAACATATTCATTATCTAATTTTTTTATAAAATGGGCCCAGTATATAAAGAAAAGTATGTCTAATATACTGGGTTGTTAATTCGGTTATTAATCGGACGATTAATTAATTAGCGGTTAAATTAACCGGCCGACGCCTAACCGTAACCTAACCGGTCATGAACTGGTTAAGGTTACGGTTAGGTGCGGCTAATCGAATCGGTGGTTATCCGCCGATTTTTTTTCTTTAATAATTTAAATAAAATTTAAAAAATTAGCCGTTATAACCGTCGGTTAAACCCGCCGACTAACCAATTTAACCGTCGGTTAAACCCCCGATTTTTTTTAAGCTTCGGTTAACCGGCGGTTATAACCGCCGATTACGGTTAGAGGTTAACTTTAACCGTAACCTAACCGCTGGTGGCCGGTTGACGGTTACGGTTTTAACCGAAACCGGCGGTCAACGGTTAACCGTAATCAATCAGTTACTAACCGCTGGTTAGGCAGTTAACTTTAACATAATTAACACCTCTACTAATATAGTCAATGGCGTATTCAAGATTTATAATTTGGGGGTACAAAATTGTGTATGTATGTATGTATGTATGTATGTATGTATGTATGTGTGTGTGTGTATATATACAATGCAAAGTATACAAATAAAAAAAATAGTAGTATATTTTTTGGGGGGGTTTCATCTTTTTCTAAAAAAATTTATAACAAAAAGATTATTATTCTCATATTAAATGATTATTGAAATAGGGTGAAAAAAGATTATATTCAAGAATTATTGACTACAACAACTTAAATTATATATTTAAAAAATTAATCTTTTAGTTTAAATGATTACTGCAACTTGGGTTCTTCCATTGAAACACGAGGTTCAACTCCAAAAAATTAAAATTAAAATTTATTTTATTTGCAAAAAAAGATAAAATAAATAAAATAAAATAAAAAATAAAAAGTTATGTTTGTGGGGTTGAACCCTTGCGGGTTAGTTCCAAAGCAAAACAAAAAAATAAAAAGTTATGTTTGTAGGGGTTGAACCCTTGTGGGTTAGATTCAAAACAAAACCCATAATCACTTCATCATCCTCAAATTTTAGAAATTATTACTACCTATTATATATAAATAGTATAATTTGAGGGTAAAGTTGTACCCCATCGAACCTTAATGGATCCGCCTCTGAATATAGCTCAAAATAGTATAAATATAAGCAATATTAAGTTTATGAACATAATTTTATTAAAAAGGTGAAAAAAAAAATAAAATCATAAGAAATATTTTATGGGAGCGAATATACGCACCCCAAAATTTTATTAGTTTACCCCATTAAAAATTTTTTACAAAAATACCAAAATTATCCCTTAACTTTACATACCCCAAAATAAATATGGCGTAAACAACTCTGAGATTAATTAAATGCAAATACTGAAACAAAATATGTCGAAGCAGAGTTCGATTATTTTCTCAATTATACACGCACTTTCTTCACGGTTCTTCAAATAACCACATTTTCTGCATATAATTTCAACAAACAGAATACATCAATAATCAACCATGCAAGCTGAACAAACTGACCAATTACATAAACTTAATTACAGCAAATGAAAAGGGAAAAATATCGTATCGCAGATTCAATTTCGCCGGCGGATTCAGTTTTGCCGAGATATTACAATGAACTGAGTTGAAAAATTATTTTCCTCTAATATTCAATTCAGGTAAGAGAGTGGGGGCAAAAAATAGAAAATATATTCGGTGGAGAGAGATGAGAGAGAGAGAAATGAAAAATAGAGATTTTTTAAAAGATAGAAAATGTGAGTGCAAAGCTTTAGGAGATCTCAATCATCGCCACGTTGAGACTTGAGACAGGGGCTCATGTTACTTGTGAGGGGTTGAATGGTTGAGAGGATTAAAGGAAGTGATTTATCTACGAATTGACAGATGGAAAAAAGAAGTTTGCAATAGAGATTGTTGAAGCCGTAGACGATAAGAAGAAATCTTATTATTTTCGAGTGTTTAAAGGTTAAGGGTAATTTTGGTGTTTTTGTAGAAAAAAATTTTAAATGGGGTAAATTAATAAATTTTTGGGTGCGTATATCCGCGCCCATATTTTATTAACTAGTTGTTACATCAGACCATTCACAGTTATTAAACTATTTTCTCAAGTTTTGTTGTCACAATGCGGAATCAAAAGCAAAAACATCAAACATTTTATCACTATCAAAAATATCTCAACTATTATAAACTAGAGACCAAATAAAAACAATATATATAGAATGAATTCTTAGGTATAGGTATGTGTTTCATTATAATTAAAAATTTATTTATAAGTAAATTTCAAATGGTATAATTGTAATTACATAATTTAATAAGGGCAAAATAATCATTCACACATAATAATAATAATAATAATAATAATAATAATAATAATAAATACATATATTATGCACAGGTGGTAAAGTTATTGGAGATATTTGTAACATTCCCCCTTGAGTGGCTATTTATATAAATATTTCGTGAAATAATTGAAGAAAAACCCAGGTGGCGAAAAACATTCAAATATTTAGTGGTATAGCCTGTGACGATAATATAATGTTGTACCATGACTTTGATAGGAAAACCATGTGGCACAAAACCTGGACAATGTGGAAGCGTAAAGTAGCTCCTCCTCATATTAATCATTCTTGTAGGAGTATCCATATATGTGTTGCCTCATTAAAACTTTGTCAAGAAGACCCTGTGGGAAAATCTTGACCGAATGAATAAAGAGTACAAGTACTCCTTTGATTACATATATTTGAGGAATTTCATTGATTTCTCGTACAGTTCTCATCATATCATGAACATGCTTCGTTAAAATCTTATTAGGAAAAACCCTCACGAGAAAAATCATAATGAATGAAAAAGAATACATTATTCATGTTAATTCGCCTTTAATATTACCTCATTACAAACCTTGTTAGGAAAATCCAGTGGGATAAAACCTCATTTAAAGAAAAAAAGAGTGTAACGAGTAATTTATAAGTATGCTTCGAGCATCTCGAAATACTTCAAGAATTTGTACGAGTATATATCATAGATTAGTGAAAACTCTTCATTTAGTTTCTCGTGAATAAAGATTTTAAAATATATCGTATTCACCAAGTGAGATAGTAATATATCATGTCTAGTGCTTACATGAAATTAGCACTCTCGAACTCATATTCTCATTTCATTGAAATGCTTGTAAAAATATGTTCTATAGATTTTATATTAGTTGTAAATGCGTTTTGGTGTGAGCATAGGAAGGATCAAGTCTGATCATAGAAGGGAATTTGAAAATGAGGCTTTCTCAAACTATTGTTCAAAGGGTACGAATAACTCATGAGTTTTCATCTCCTATTACCCTCCAACAGAATGGTATAGTCGAAAGAAAGAATAGATATCTTGCTGAGATGACTAGAACCATTCTTATTTCAAATAGAATTGCAAAACGGTTTTGGACAGAAGCAATGAATACTGCTTGCCACATAATCAATAGGGTGTATTTCAGACCCGGGTCACATGTTACACCCTACGAATTGATGTTGGGCAAAAAGCCTAATTTGAGTTATTTCCATGTCTTTAGGTGTGTGTGATATGTATTGAATGATATAATGCATCTTTCAAAACTTGACTCTAAAAGTGATAAATGCATTTTCATGGGATATTTTCAAAATAGTCATGCATACAGATTGTTTAATCTTAGAACACGGTGCATGATGGAGTCAGTTAATGTGAAATTTGATAATTTATTTAGTGAAATTAAACCTGCTGAAGACAATGATTTGGTGTATGATCAGAATCCTCAATATACTGTTGATGGCTTACATGATAGTGCAGGTACAGAGACTGACGTTACAGGTGATGACGGTGTTGGAGATCGGTGGTACCGTCGCGCAACGGAAAACGAAATTTTTTTTAATATAAAGTAATTTGAATCGAATTCAAATTGACGACGGTCCAATTTTATAATCAATTAATTCAAACAATGTTTTAATTACTTTTAATAAATAGAAACAATTCAATTTTCTTAAAATCGAACGAGCATGATAATTTCTATTAAACATATATATATAACAATTATATATATATATATTAATATATTAATCATATATTTAATTATATATATTATATATATATATATCATATATACATATATATAATATTTATATATACAGCATGCATTTAATTATATATATATAATACATAAACATCACGGCATGCATGCACATCATATATATATATATATATATATCTAAGTACACATCAGGCATGCATATAATATTAGATATATGAAAGACTAAGAACAGATCTCTAGTTCTTCGTAAGTACTTGAGAATGTCCTTCACTGCCTTCCAATGGGCAGGTCCAGGGTTAGACTGATATCTGCTTGTGACACTCACGCCAAACGCAATATCAGGTCTCGTACATAGCATGCCATACATTATGCTACCAATAGCAGATGCATATGGTGTCCTATTCATCTCATCGATTTCCGCTTGCGTCTGAGGACACATAGATTTCGATAGGACGAATCCCGTGGGACATTGGCAAGGAACCTCTCTTGGATTCTTCCATGTGAAAACCGTTTCAACACGGTGTCTATGTACAAGGATTGGGACAAGCCAAGCAATTTCCTCGATCTATCTCTATAGATCCGTATTTCCCAATACGTAGGATGCTTCGCCCAAATCCTTCATTGAGAAACGTGTGGATAACCATGCTTTGGTTGATTGCAACATCCCTACATCATTCCCAATGAGTAGTATGTCATCAACGTAAAGCACTAGAAAAGTCACTGCGCTCCCACTAACCTTCTTGTAAACACAAGGTTCCTCCGGGTTCTTTACAAAATCAAACTCTTTGATAACTGTGTCGAACCGGATATTCCAACTTCGGGATGCTTGTTTCAATCCATAAATGGATCGCTGGAGCTTGCAAACCTTTTGCTCCTCTCCAGTAGATATGAAGCCTTCCGGCTGCGCCATATAGATTTCTTCCTCAATGTTACCATTAAGGAAGGCGGTCTTCACATCCATTTGCCATATCTCGTAGTCATAATACGCAGAAATGGCCAGCAAAATCCTAATGGACTTA
>BMAC01000075.1:1861556-1877102 GCA_014905375.1 Phtheirospermum japonicum
GAATCAAGCCCAAATTTAATGGGCTTGTAAAAGGATGGCCCATTTAATAATTAAAACCAAACTTTTCCCTATGACTAGAAACAAGTTCGACGAGTTACATTACGTGCTAGATTATCTCACGGTTCTGCTAGACCAATCCACCGTAATAAAGTAACTTCATCAGGACCATATCTATGCAACTAGCAAGGGATAAAAGATATGGAATGCCAATATGTATAAAAGATATTATTACAAATAAAAACCGATTGTATTACAAGAGAATGGTCAGATCACAGCCACAAGTTGGCTTGTTGGTCACCATATTCTAACAGACGGGTTTGGTGACATGTCACCAAACCCAACACCAATTCCTGAAGGAGCAGACAATGTTGAATCTGGTGACTTAACACCAGTGGCAACACCATACCCAGAAGCTCCTGAATCAAATTCAGACTCAGATGAGGACAACCCGAATACTCAGATTGATCGGTATCAGATGGATATTTTTTCAAGAATTCAGAGGAATCATCCAACTGGTCAAATCATTGGAGATCTTGATGAGAGAAGCACGACGAACAGATAAATTTCAAAGAATTGGTAAGATATGTCTGTCTGTCAACTAATTGCTCTCAAATTTAAGAGTCTTTATTCCTCGCAACTACAGAACCAAAGCGTGTGGAAGAGGCTCTGAAGAATGAGTCCTTGATCAAAGCCATGCATGAAGAGTTGGACCAATTTGCCAATAACGATGTTTGGGATTTGGTTCCCCGCCCAAAAAATACACATGTCACCGGTAATAAGTGGATTCTCAAGAGCAAAACAGATGGAGCTGGGAACATTGTTCGAAATAAAGCTAGGTTGGTTGCACAAGGATATACCCAAATTGAGGGTATCGATTTCGATGAAACATTTACACCGGTTTCACGTATAGAATCGGTGAGACTTCTAATTGATGTTGCTTGTCATTTGAAAATATCTCTGCATCAAATGGGCATTAAGAGTGCGTTTTTGAATGATGTTTTGAGTGAAGAAGTGTATGTTGAGCAACCTAAAGGTTTTGTTGACCCTAACAAACCTAATTTTATTTTAAAATTAATAAAAGCATTATATGGTTGAAAACAAGCTCCAAGAGCTTGGTATGCAAGGTTGACTCAACATTTAATATTTTTAAACTTTAGATGAGGTGAAGTTGATAAAACCTTGTTTCTGCTCAAATCTAACAAGCACATCCTTATAGTTTAGATTTATGTAGACGATATTATTTTTGGTTCCACTAGTGAACAGATGGTGAAAGATTTTATAGATCGAATGTCTGATACGTTCGAAATGAGCATGGAAGGTAATCTTTCTTATTTTCTTGGTTTTCAAATTAAGCAACTTGATGATGGTATTTTTCTTTCCCAAACCAAATATGCTAAAAACCTAGTTCAGAAATGTGGGTTGGAAAATGAAAAGCATAAGAAAACACCTTTGGGGAAAACCAGTAAACTGTCGAGAGATGATGTTGGGATCAGTGTTGATAACACCGTTTATAAGAGCATGATAGGAAGTCTCATGTATTTAACTGCAAGTAGGCCAGACATAATGTATAGTGTGTGTTTATGTGCTAGGTATCAATCGAACCCTAAAGAGTCACACTTAAAAGCTGTAAAAAGAATAATTAAATATATTGCTGGAACGAGTGATTTACGTTTGTGGTATACCAGAGTTACATGCACTGAACTTGTTGGTTACACTGATTCAGATTGGGCAGGTGATGTCGTGGATAGGAAGAGTACGACTGGAGGATGTTTCTTTTTGGGTAGTAATCTGATTTCGTGGTACAATAAGAAACAAAACTGCATTTCCCTCTCTACTGCTGAAGCTGAATACATTGCGGCTGGAAGTGCATGTACGTAACTTTTATGGATGAACCAGATGATTGAACACTACGGTCTCCATAGTAGTGTTCTTACCGTACTCTGTGATAATACGAGTGCCATAGACATCTCTAAAAATCCTGTTCAGCACTCTCGAATAAAGCACATTGACATCAGGTATCACTTTATCCAAGACTTGGTTGAGAGGAAGATAGTGAGGCTTGAGCATGTAGGGACAGACGATCAGCTAGCTGACATCTTCACAAAGGCATTAGATTACGAGACCTTCTATCGTTTGAGAAGAGATCTCGGTATGTGCATTGTCTAGTTCATGTTGGTTTTGATGTTGTGACGCCCAATTCTGTCATCAGTCACAACATCTGTATATTTTGCATGCATTTTTATTTTTCTGTTTCATACTTAATTTGAATGCATTGAGTATGTTGGTTTTTGGTGCAAAAAGATCATGTGTTGCAATAAAAGTGATGAAAAAAAGACAAACCTCTTGAATTAGGTGATTGTGAAACTTTCCCGCAAAAACTGGATTTCTCCCAGGTCCAACAACAAAAGGTGTTAATAGCAATTGCTAAAGATAAACTGTTCTCTTCAAATCTTTGAAAGATGAAGATAATCTAGATTAAAAAGATCCAATCTTTACATTTCACCTTATTGAGCGATTTTGACGTAGTCATTAACTTGGGTTAAGGGGTCTGTTTTCATTGACTTCACCTTAAGTAATGTTGGTTATAATGTTATCAGTCATGAAAAGCAACATTGATCAATTCACTAAAACCTTAAGTTTTTTTTTTTTTTTTTTTTTTTTACCTTTTAGGCATTCTTTTTAGGCATCAATTTAGAACATACATACTTTGTGGAGTTGCCTAATTGTTGTATGTTTTGTTACTTGTGCTTGTGTCTTTCTTTGAAATCTTTTAATCATGTTAAGGATTGAGGAAACTGGTTGTTCCAGTGGAGCTAAAATCGTGGGAGGGACAGGTAATATACGGTTGAAGTGGCTGAATATTTTTCACCTTGTACGTACTTTTGCCACTATGGTGATGGTTCATATCCCGCCTTTATTTTTGGTGGAGACTTGTTTAAGAGTGGGATTGTGTTTTAATTAAATTGGGATCATGTATCCTAGTTTTAGGGGAAGTGGGGTTTTTGGAAGGAAATAAAATTTGTTGCCGGTTTTAAATTAGGTTTTAGGGAAAAAAATCTTTTTTTATCTTTCTATCTCCTAGGCAACAGTCATATTTCTGGGTAGTATAAAAAGATCTTCTTTACCGTTTACCCTAATCCTCTCAAATTCACCTCTGCAATTACCCTCTCTCTCACAACTTCTCTACTTATTTTTTTTTGCAAATCTCACTTGGTCTCTCTTTGATATTATCTGCAGTATGACTAATCCATCTTCGAGCAAAATTCCAGAGCTCTCCACCGGAGTGCGAAGCTCCACTGCCGAACGGGTTCCGGTGAATTTCTCGAGAGTCGGTGGTCTGGACATCCGTGAAGAGCATGGTGACAATTCACCGATTCCATCACCGGTTGCAACATCACCTGTCAGCTCACTGCTGCCCCACTCCCAGGACGTGGTCCTTGTTCCGGCACCCGTCGCCGCTGATCCAGTGGCCCAGTTCTTTCCCGGACAGCCTGGGAATAAGATTGATGTCGACAACCCTCCAGACCTGCCACTCATTGTGGAAATTTTTGGTCGAGTTGGTGCCCTACCTTGAAGAGGTCCCGTTGGCTAAGGAACATCCCACCAGGCATGGTACCAGAAGCTGTTCCAAAAAGTCAGGCCGGTCCGAGGCGTAATTGAACCAAACTTTTGTGCACCCCTTTTTAAATATATTTTGATTTAAGATACGCAAGCTTGCTCGCAAGAGAACGAGGGCGCTTGTAGGATGGAAAGTTGACTCGTGTCGATCTCTCAAGGACAACTGTTCGGTCTCTTAGATATTTTTCTCAATCACAATTAAACATATAATTCATACAAATTGGGGGGTTTTGGGGGGTTTTGATTTAATTATAAACTAAGTATTAAACCAATATTAAATTTAACTAATTAAACTAATTAACTTAAATTACCAACTAGAATTTAAAAGCAATAATTAAACTAAATCAAATTACTTAAACCTAAGAACTAAGAAATAATTAACCTAGAAATAAAACGCAACAATGATTTATTATTTAAAACATAATCAATTCTCATGAATAACGTAAACGAATTTAAGAAACATGAATATAAACAACTATCATTAAGCAATTTGATCATAGGAATCTCAAAATGGAAAATAAAGCATAATTCAATTTGCATAAATAAACTTGATGAATTCAATACTCAAAACTCAATCATAAACTAATTAAAAACTGAAAGTAAATTGCGTTGATTGTTCAACAAACCAAAGTTCATCAATCAATTCAAGAACGTAAAGTAATTCTAACTATCTAAGGTTTAGATCTAAGAATTAAACTAAGAAAGCAATAAAAAGGATAAGAAAACTTATTAGATCTACAAGGGGTAGAAAATTCCCCAACTATTCCGGAGTTAAAGTGTTGATCTTGGACCAAGATTGAATCACGAACGTAAAATCGAGGCTTTGGACTCGTCGTTCTTCGATCCTTGATCTTGATGGAATTATGTTTAATCTAAGCCTAAATATCCTAAATACCCTAGGATGGCGTGTGTCTTCTGGAAATCCGAAATATGTAGGGTATTCATAGTTATTTCATGACTTGGAGCCCAAGAAAACCTAAAAATGCATTTCAGCAGCGGGCGTCGATTTCGCGTCGACTGACGGGGTCAGGGGATCGGCGTCGACGCTGTCGGTGTGCGCGCGTCGACTGGGCAGAGGAGTCGACTGACGCAGTCATAGATCGACGCAACAGAGAGTTACGTCGGCGTAGCATCAACATAGTCTCGACCGTCGTGGGTCAGGGTCGCGTCGACGTAGAGACGATGACGCTACTTGCCGTACGTCTCATTTTCTCAATCTTTTTGCTACTCTTTCACCGGAAATCTCATTCTTGACTCATCAAACTTCATCTTTTTACGCGCTGAACTCTCCGGTTACTTAGCTGTAAGGTGAAAAACAACGAACAATCACCTATTGTCATCAATTACGATCAAAATACGGTAAAATAAGCTGGAAGTATAAAAATACGAAATTACGCTTAAACTACCCAACTTTTACCAAAAACAATAAGAAAAACTAACTAAAATACTAATAAAAATAAGGACAAACATGTGCTAATTAGTAATGTCCAATTGAGCACATGAACCTTGACGAAGACATCGCCGTCATGACAGATTCTAATGATGAGGATTTTGTACCTCCCGCTCCGGTTGCTGCTCCGGTGACTTCCCCCGTTTCCCGACTGGAAAAGTCAAAGCCCCGTCGCCGCAAACAGACTATTAAGCTCGCCGACAAGAAGAAGCCTTCGGCGCCGATTAAAGTGTCGCCAGGGTCAACCGAGACTTAATATTCAAGTCCTCCCTACAAGGTTCTGGATTTTTCACTGGAGAGGTTTCCATTTCCTCCAGGCCTGTTGAAGCTACAACTCCATCCACTCCTGTTCCCTGTAGCTCAACCTGAGCCTGAACCTGATTTTATGTTTGAGTATTCCCTCGATCCCTCTGACGAGATTCTTATCCAAGATCTTCGACCATCCAAAAAGACCGCAAAGAAAAAGTCTAGGGGCACTGTGTCTGCTGCCGCTCAAAAAGATGATGTTGGGTCCAGTGATTTGTCACCACAGCCAACATCGCCAGCTGCTGATCCTGTTTTATCTCCAAACACTAAGTCGGCCTCCTTCACTTCTGAAAGTGCACCAGTTACATTGGCTACCTCCAATCACTCTGCAAGTTCTAGTGAAGCTCCTTCTGACGGCAGTGAGATTGAAGACATTGAACCAATCTCTGTGCGGTGCTTGACTACTGAAGCCGAGGAGCTAGTCTCCAAATTTCAAAGCAGGGGCATGATAGCTGAGCATTGCGTCCCAGTTGAGATCTTCGAAAAGCAGAATTAGATTGTTTTTTTCAAGCACAGAGGTATGTTTTCGACTGTATCCACCGCTATGCCATATTTTCGTGATGTTGTGCTTGAGTTTTATGCGAACCTACTACCGTCTATTGCCAACCCAAATTCTGTGAATTTTGGGAAAGTTTTTGTACGTGGGTCTGTGTAGTACTGTCAAAACGGGCCAAAACTCGTGGGCTGACCCGTCAGCCCGCGTAATGGGCGAGCTTGGGCTGCCCATCTCACAGCCCGTTTAATCGCGGGCTTTTTTAGCCCGCTCCGTTAAGACCACGGGCCGGAGCGAGCTGGCCCGCGGGCTGACCCTTATTATTTTTTTATTTTTTAAATTTTTTAATTTTATTATAATTATAATTATAATTTATATTGGTTAAATTTGAAGGCATATATGTATTCTTTTATTTTCTATGAGACCGTTAGAATACTTTAAATATTATAATAACTTTTTTTAAATTTAAATTTTATTTTTTATAATTTTTAACATAAAAATAAGATTTTATTTAAAAAAAAAAAAAATACACACACAAAACAAAAAAAACGGACCAGCCCGCGGGCGGGCTGCGGACATAGGTTTTCCTAGGCCGCGAAAAAATAGGCTAGCCCGCGACCGCCCCATTTTGGGCCAGCCCGCGGCAGGCCAGAGCGGGCCGAAGTGGGCTGGCCCGTTTGACAATGCTAGGTCTGTGTATACTTTTACTCCTACCGTGATCAATGAGATGTTTGGGACCGGAGGATTATCTTGGTGACTCCACGGTTGATGATATGAATGAAGTTGTGCACTTTTTGTAAGTTAGTATGGTGCATGAGTGGTGTGAGCAGCTGACTACCACTCGCTTAACTTCCCTGCATACCGTCTTGCACAAAGTTGTTGTGTGCAATTGGATCCCAACCAAGAATGCCCCTGTTGTTACACGACCTCAGGTGTTGTTCCTGTACAAGCTTGGACGCGGCACTAAGTTTAGTTTTAGGCAAATGGTGTTTGATACGGTCACTTGGTTTGCAAAAACGAAGGCCACTTCCTCTTTCTGCTTTCCATACCTTATATATAGCTTATTGGAGAATCAGAATCTTCAGCCTCACCGGGGTGATGTGTTATCTGGGGAGCCTGAAAAGTTTACTCTGCGTGCTCAGCACCTTACTGGTGTCCGTGTTGTTTATTTGCCTGGCAAGCGACCATTCGGGCCGATGTTGTGAGTGGTGATGATTCTGCTGTTCCCACCACTGGCTCCAACATGGTCAAACTCCCTCCTCAGGTTGTGCGTGCTCAACTTGCTTTGCTCGACAATAAAATTGCCCATCTTCAAGCGGTGCGGGGTTCTTGGTTTGAGGCCCTTTTGCTTTCTGAACAAGGGGGAGAAAATGAGAATGACGACGGTACCAAGGCTGACGAGGCTACCGAGAATACTGATGGAAACGCTGTCGAGGTGTTTTCCAGCTTAAGCAAGAGGAGGAAGAAGATCTTGTCAAGGAACAAGAAGCTAAAGAAAATGAAGAAGTTACTGCGGAAGAGGAAAGCTGATGGTGAAGGGACATCGACGTCTGCTCGACGATCTAAGAGGGCTCGCGGTCTTTGAGTGATCGTGCCTCTCTTAGTTTCTTTCTTATTATTATTCATGGTTGCTACAAAACAATTTTCTTTTTTTATGTTCGCATGTTTAAACTGTTTTTTTAACTTAAGGGGAGTTTTGGTATGAATGGTGTTTGTATTGCGTCGTTTGTGTCCATAAAGGCAAAAAGGGGAGATTCTTGAGAATTTTATTCTTGGCAATTCTTCTTTTTTTGATTTGTTTGCCTTTCTTGGACTTTGAGTTAATTAAGACTCATAATTTATTTTCTAAGTGGAGTTTAGAATTTTATTTAGTTTCCTTATTTTTAACCTAACTTGTTTATCAAGTAAGGGTTTTGATTATTTAAGAAAAAGAGGATGACGCAAATGAGAGAGATGCCGATATAAGAGTTAGACGGAACATTTTTCAAGAAAGAAGAACACAAGTACGGAATCTACTTGGAACTACAATTCAGAACCAAGAAATCTTCAACGTTGCGCAACCAACAGAGGAGATCAGATCAATCGTAGCAACAAGTATTTTTGTATCAAGTGTTGATACATTTGTTTTTCATATATTACTTAAATATCTTGTAATTGATCTTGAACGATTGAGTAATATAATTTTCAAGTTTGTATACCCATATCCGTAAGTACATATACTTACGGGCTAAAAGTTTAATAAGTGTGTTCAATTTATTCTTATTCCGCTAATATTAATCTGTTCGTTGTTATTACTAGTGTTACTTAACATCAATCATAACATCTGCTGTGTTATAAGTTTACAATTTTCAAGCTGGTTGATTTTAGGTATGGTGTTATTTACCACGAGACTGAACATCTCTTTTCAAAATCATATATCTACAAACTACACAATTCACCACCAAATATCTCTTACTCTTAAGTTATTATCTACGTAATGGAACTGAACTGAGCATAAAAAAAGCTTACCTGAAAATGACTACAACTAGCCTAACATATATTACTCATAAAATATAGTAACCCTTAGTCAAGTGACATGAAGTGATGATCCTGGAGAGTCGAGTCACATGAAGTGATTCAGAATCTTGAACCATTCAATTATGTAGGGTGGTCAGCCATCCGATACCTGCGAAAGAACGTAGCGAAAGCGTTTATTAGCTCATTTTGATCTTTAAAATTCTCTCATACTTACCGACCATCTGAACCTCGAACAAGGGCAGCTTCTAATCGCTTATCTCTCAGCCCAAACTCTATGCGTAGGCCCGAACTCGCATTACGGCACCAAGCGGCTGTCCGGGGCCCACCGTTAGCTAGTACGCTCGTTGAACCTACAAACAAAACATGGCTCCCAAATAAAGAGAGAGAAAATAATACGCAAAATATAAGACAAAACGATTACGATAAATTGGACTCAATATTGCCTCCACAAAGTCGGCTAGTATCGATCGAGTCGTAGGTGCATACACGCGTCGTCAACTATCTCGAATGTCATCTTGTAAAGCACCTGCTATCCTACACCAAGAGTTCGGTTCACGGCCCGAACTTTCAGAACCAGCCCCCAACACGGATCGTCACGGATCGTCGTCGTTGTTGGTAAGCTATCGCCTTCAAACGGAGCTCCGGCAACCCTCGTCTCGCCGAGTCGTACCTGCAAGAAAACATGACACATAATTACAAATAGTATTATCAACACACAAAGTAAAAGACTGAAACCCGATACGAACGGAACGATACCGCCTTCACAAAGTCGGCTTGTCGTCGTTCTATCGGAGGTGGAATCGCCAAGCAATCTGCACAGGCCTGAACCCCGTAGCAACGGCCCGAGCTTGCTGCAGCAGCCCACTCAACTCCACGGCCTGAACTACTGTCCACGGGCCCAAATTCGCAACAGCCTGCTCGCTCTTGGCTTTCATCCCTCACGGCGCATTCGGTTGATGTTCGCGCTCATCTGAGGACTTCAGCTGATGTTCGCGCTTGTTTGAGGACCGCCTTCTGCACCTACTGAAGAATGCCTCCGACAACAGGCTTGATTCCAGCTGTTGTTCACCAACCGGCGACAAATGTCGTAACCAAATAACACCTCACATGGATTCCAATTATAGTAATGAAAAATAATAAACCGTGAATGCTAAATATATAAGAAAACTAGAAACATAGTTACATCAAACAAAGTTTATAAATTCATATACACGTTCTCACATCCCAAACTTTAATAAAAACAGAGAGCCAAAACGACAAAATGACAAAAAAGTGACAACATATCATACATGATTTATGTCCATCATGTTAATTAAAAGAGGTGTATAAGTAATTAGTTATAGCGACCGTCTCTGTTCCCTGTGAGAGTGGAAAAACAATGCAGCTGCAGGTATGGCCATCTCATTCTCACTTGCAAAGCGCCGGGTGTTGAAATGGCTCCGCTCCACCGGCCTCCTCGCCACCGCCTCCATAATGCCGTTCTGCCGGAATGCTGCAAACACATAACGATGAGTGCCGCTTGGCGGCTGAGGCCCCATGTACGGCATTATCTCCTTGCCTACAATTGTTTTTTCTTTAATGACTAGTTATCATTCATACTAATTATAATTAATTAGTTCATAATTGATTAAGAATAATTACCTTCACTTGCGTCCCCTCCTCCGGGAATATCTATTACTAGCCTGCATGAAAGACTCCTAATTAATATATATAATCATCGTCACAATTTCTATAATGAAAAGCTTATAAATTCCTTTTGGAAAAATAGTTACGGGATCCTTTAACAAGCTATAGTTTATAGGTATAATTATTTTTTGAACCCCAAACTAATTGTATTTTTCACAAGTTATCATATAAATTATTATTTGGGACAAACTGAAATACGGACAATGCACGATTTCCAATTCGACTTCTAAATCAGATTTTTGGTGGTTTTGTGCCCAACACGGATGACGGGGCACAACAACATCGGATGATGTGGCATATTACTGTCAAACGGTGGTGGGCACAATGGCAAACCGTGAATTGCATAGTTCCACCAAAAATAGTTTTCTCTTTTCCTATATGACTATATTTATCAACATTATCTATAATGACACGACAAAAATTGCAATTTACCCTTCATTTAATTTATAATTTAATTTACCAATGGAGCCACTCTCGGAGAGTCGGTTGGCTTGGACTAGGAGCGTCAGGATCAACCATTACCTAGCCATGTCCAAAAACGTCAATTGATGCTGTAATGTTACTTGCATGAATGAATTTAAAATATTTTTATCTCCAAATATGGATTTTTATTTTCTTGAAACTAAACAATAATTTGGAATGAACTTACGAGAGTGTAGAAATTATTAGCAGAGCCCCTGATACGGAGCCTTGGCGGTTGAGCCGCCGAGGATGGCTTCACATCAGAGCCGTTGCTTATCTCTTTGCCGTCGTATTGGACGGCCAGCTCCGCCACCGAAACGAACATGTCCAGTACATCTCCGATCACTCTGCCCATCACCAGGGGATCGAACGCAGCCCTAGCCGTCTGATCCATGCTATTCAATATTAGATGCGCAATCAAAATTAAATCAATTAAAAACCAACATATATTGAAGCTTGTAGTCTTTTATTTGTGAGTGGAGTTACGTATTAATTCAGATAATATAGCACATAAAATGAATGAGCTAGATGAGTGGGTGACATTGGAAGGAAAAGACACGTGGTGAAATTAGGCTGATGATGTGGAGTCGGTTGACGCGTGTCAGGTGCACAGGAATCTTGTAAAGGTTAAGATACTTCACAAATTATATTATTTGAATGTGATATGTATCTTGAGGAAGAGGAGTATTGGAATCAAACTCAAGTAACACACCTTATTAGGATCTACAAATGTTTGACAACTTTTTTGTTCATTTAATTATGTTATTTGAAGTATTAATACATGTAACGTATAAATGATGATATTGTTTTTGTAAATGTGATATTCATGTAGTTAACAAAAGTATTAGATAAAAAACACCAGATGAAGTATAAAATCTTGATTGGTGGTGGATAGCACAAATAATTGATTGTATTCTCATCTTTTCTTAAATTTGATAGTCAACTCCGATAGAATCTTCGTAATAGAGAGTTTCTTAAATGACGAGTGTATAATGTAGATATATAAGTTGATGCGAATAAAAAGATAAAAAAAAAAAAAGTGTTATTATAGTAACCGTCTTCTCTAACCTTAATGATTTATAAAATAAAATTCAAGTCGGTCAGCTTCGGCGTAAATTTTACGAAACTTAACTCAATAACTTTGTATAGTAATAAAAGAGACTTCAATGAAAGTAAGAACAACTTAGAATTGAATTGAGGTTTGTGTCATCTTTATATAAACAAGAGACGTGTTACCAATTTAAAGTTTTTGTCTCCTATTTTTACCATGACTCCATAAATAACCCACCGACTCAGAATTAGGATATCTCATTCATGTTAAGTTACCATAATTATTTCTCGTATTTTTGTTAAGTTACTATAATAGCCATGGATCACAAAATTTTTTTATACATTCAGCCCATTGGGGACCATACCATACAAAATCATATCAGCCCGTCGGGGCCCATACTATAACCATATCAAATTATGTGTATGAAAAGCCTAGCTATTTTAAAGGTATTACTACCATTTCAACTTTATAAGAGCTCGATAACTCCTTTAAAGAGATTGCCCCCTTAACCGACTTAACTTGACGTACATGCCAATCTAAATAATTTATCTCATATAAGATAATCCCTCATTCTACTTGATTGAGGTAAGAAATCAGATAGACCTAACTCTTGAAATTACTCCCACGTGATTCTTGGGAGAAAAAAAGCCGACAAAACATCCCAAACGCCACTTCATTAAATATATACTACTGTTGTGTTGGACGCTCAACTGCTTACTTTCTTGTAATAAAGTAATCGTGTGGGTTCAAAAACGAAAGGCTCACAATTAACCCTACATATATAAAGTTATCGCCGTCCTCATGTCACCCTCTTTGCCTTCTGCATTTATTCTAAAAACAAAATCCTACCATTCACCATTTACAATTTTCCAAGCTTCTCTGCACGTAAATCTTTAACCAACCAGCCGACCAACAAATCAGCTCGACAATCCTCTATATACACATTACTCTGAGTAAGTCCTCCTAATTTTACTTTAACTCTATCGAATTTTCCCATTTCAGTTTTATTATGATTTTCCATTATTTCTGAATGTGTGTCACCCCACCCTTCTTTTTCTTTTACTTCTTCTTCCTTTTTTTTTTTTTTTGTATCTTCTAATTCCCAAGATTCTGATTTCCAGAACCTTAATACCAATTTCCCATGGATTTCACTATTAATCTTGACACCCTATCGGAAAGCGAATCCATAGAAGTCCCCCTTACTAAGAAAAATAGTTGAAAAAACCTTAACCGACCTGTGACTGGTCTCGTAGATGAGCCAGACGAAAGATCAACATGGGCTGAACTAAACACCCACACTAGGATGCTGACTGGAGAAATCCAAATAGTTATTCCCCTAACCAGATCTCAAACTCCCAACCCTCATTCCGACCTCGATTGCTACCAACCTAATCATGTAACCATAGTTCCTTCTTCCTCACACCCTCACCTACCTCCTCTTTCAGCAAAAAGTTAGGATTACCATAGAAAATACATAGCTTCTTCCTAACCCTGAGCTACTCCCTACCTTTATAAAAAAACTTTCATCTCCCCGGCCACATGGTCCCAGTCCTTCCAGGGACTGGAAAAAATGATGTTGATTATCCCCAGGCGGGCACATCATAACCTTTTAGGACAATATCTCTGTTGGGATTAGGTTTTTCATTCACCCCTTTATGGTGGTCTTAGCTGTGAAGTATAAGGTCTCCTTACCTCAAATGCCTAACAACATCCGCTTCATCACCAGTTACTTTATCCTGTGCCGACATTATAAGGTAGAACTAAAAATAGAATTCTTTTATTTCTTCTACCAACTTAAAAAAACATAAAGGGTCATTCTACCCCTCCTCCCGTAACTAAGCCCACTTCCTAGTCAAGCCTTCTTCCAAGGTGAATGAATGGTGAGCTAAATGTTTCTTCCTTCGCTCCTGTGAATCCTAACCCTTCCTTACTTTATGGCAAGAAGAAACCCCTCCCCAAGACTCTATAACCATAGGAAAAACCCCTTCTGCGACCCACCAGAGGTTCATGGATCAAGACACCCTATGGAACAAACATCCTTACAATGCAGTAAAGCTCACCAAGTTTGAAAGAGTATACACTTTCCTGAGTCTCGGTCGCCGACCTCTTTCTCCAATGTAAGAGTCAGAGTTCGTTATGTTAATATTTCTTAGGTCTTCAATTCTTATTAATTCATAATGTATTCATATCTCTAACCATTTCATTTTTATTTTGGAGAAAATCTTATCTTCTGCTGCTCCTCAGACTCAGAGGGTGCCGCAGTTAACCTCCAGCCAAATCTTCCTACTCCTTAAGATGTTAAACCAGAGGTGGAGGTAGAGGTCGCCATCCTATAAGGCAATCAAGAAGTTGGGATGGAGGTCGCCGCATCAATAGGTGGTCAAAGGCTTAAGAAAGTCACGGTGGGTCGCGACAAAAAGTGAAAGACAACCCGTGTCGATTCCAACCTCAACTGTCTTCTACCACCTCCGATCAGGATTTGGAAATCCTTGATCTCTGACCTTCATCTCCTCTACCAATTAAGCATCGCCGCACCCAAGGATCATCAAACTCGACCTCACCATCCTTGTCTAGCAGCCTCCTTAATTGTGAAGACATCAACTAGTTCCAACTGTTCTTGCAAGGCCAAACACTAGTACTAGACAAAAAATACTTGGCAACTCTCACCATTCCAGACCAAGTATCTCTTTCATTCCAATACCTTGATAGAGTAATGCTCTTTACCTTTATTACTTATACACTTCATATATCACATGTTACTACACCTAAAATCTTTCTTACGCTACAGTTTGGACCTCTCTTTGATTTTTTTTGTCTGGGCATTTATTAGCCACAAAGAGCGAGGAAATATCTCTAGATAAGTGGAAAAAGACTACTAGCGAACTAGTACAGCGGGTTAATAAGAGACATAGCAACATAAAGCGAGTTAGATGATGCCAGAGTCAGATTAGGGCTCAAGCGGAGGAACTAGGTACCTTCTAGTGTTAGTTGGAGGTGGTGAATTTAAAAATAACTCTAATAGAAGTCGAGCTCTGATTAACACGAATTTGTCTTGATTTTAGTTAGTATTTTATTTAGTTTTTATTGTTGATTTTGATGAGAGTTGGATAGATTGAGCATATTTTCATAATTTCTTATCTCCAACTTGTTTGATCATATTTTAATTAATTTTATGTTTATTTTAGGTATTTAGAAGTATTTGAGTTTGGATTTAGTCAAGGATGGGCAAACGAGTAGAGTTTTAACAAAAATGGGCCGCGATTTGAAGAATCTGAAGCTGCCGACTTTCTATAACGGTTATTCCATCTTGAACCTTTATAGTAGCCTCCCGACTAGCTCTGCCCAGCACTACCGACCAGCCCTGCCGAGCGCTGCCGACTGCTGCCTGCGTCGCTCGACCAGTCCTCCCGCATCGACCAGTTTGCGTCGGACGACGCAAGAACCGTTATAGTAGCCCTGATCAACGCACTTGCCCACGAACTCTCTGTCGCGTCGATCCTTAACGCGTCGGTCGACGCAACTGCCTAGAAACGCATTTTAGGGTTTCTTATTGCCCAAGACTTCCCACAACTATAAATACCCTATGTATTTCGGAGGAACCAACACAAGAAATACAAAAAATAGAGGAACCAACAGTTTTGGTTACGATTGCGAAATCGCCAATTCCACGGTTTTGTAAAGCCTGAAATTGTAACTGAAATAACTAAAGTCGGATATTTTAAACACGTTTCTGCTTCTATTTGGCCAGGTCCTAAGTTGCACCGACACAAATTCGGGACATGACACAACACAAACATGGGGAAATGCTTTTTTTTTTTTAAATAAAGAACACGACACAGCTTGTACATATTCATAATATAAGTAATAAATTTATTTACTATAAATATTAAATTGTAATAATTTTTATTCTCAATTAATTATATAAAATAATTACAAACCAATTCACAACAATTGATAAAACCC